>MIQA02009454.1:0-10886 GCA_001887855.2 Sclerospora graminicola | reverse complement strand
TATACAAGATGGAGACAATATTGGTACCTGGATATGAATTGTGGATATGGAATGTGAAAGTTATCAAGAAGTTGTCATGATATATTGATGATTATGGAAAGAACGAAACGGAAGATGGTTATCACGACAATCACGGACCATACTTCGTGCTCAGACGAGAAACCGTAAACGCCGGATGATGCATGGGGCCTGATCGGTATTGGTTCCGCCAGGGTTCTTGGTGATCGGCAAAGATCAAGACATCACGCAACGTGCCGATCGGAGTCAGGTGCCCATAACAAGGATACCACTCCCCGCCGTCGGCCTTGATACCTCGCGCTTCCGCTCGGAGAACAGGCAAAGTCGTTGTGATGGTGGTCCAGCGAGTTTTCGAAGTGATTTCGGGCTGATCGCCCCGATCACTACCCGATCACTCGGCTGATCGCTATGCCGATGATGATCGGGGCTGATCAGCCCCAAACCGGCGTTTAGACAGCTGATCACGCTTCATGGTCAAATTTTGAACGTGACTTGTCATGTCCTGCAGATCTGGATCAAGTTTGTTGCGATCTTATCGGAGAGCCGACAGCTGGCTAGCCTGATCGGCAGAATTGCGTTCCAGGGTATCGATTACGACCCAGCGATCGAATAATTTGGCATTAAGCGCCCGATTGGTATCATAAAGGGAGATCAACTCGGGAATTGCGCTTCGGAGTTCCAACCGTAGTCGGCAAGCTTCCATGGACCCCAACGTGAGTGGGCCAGATCCTCCACTAGACGAGCGAGCTGCTCCAAGTAACTGACAGGGCGATCTGAGGAGTGGTTGAGCGGGAAGACTCCAAGATGGACGATACAAAGTCAGGATCGTTGTTGGACGGATGAGGCTGGTCGTGATCGGCGCCGAAGTCGTGATCGGGGCGATCGCGGAAGCAGTCGAGCTGGAAACGGAAGGCGAGGCAGCGATCGGGCAGGCAGCCGAAGAAGACGAAGAAAGAAGAGAAGATCAGCTCGCGTCGGCCATGGTGATCGCCAGAGAGGAAGTTTAAAAGTGAGTGAGTCGAACTGCAGTCGTTGTGCGGCTGCAGTTTGTCTCAGGGGCGGCTGTGGTAAAGCGATCGGAAAATATTGGGACTGAAGTGGACCACACATGGCCGTTGATTGGTGACGATAGAACACCCATTAACATATGACGGTTGATGGGTGGGAAAAGGTTGATCACGATTAAGAAGAAAAGGTGGTGGCCAACGGATATTTACGACGTGGAAGAATCAGCCAAATATGGTCGTTAAAGCCCAGTCCCAGGCACTGGCAGAATGATGGAGATCACGATCACGATGGTTGTCACAGTCACTAAGTGGAGTTCTCGTGGATATAATAAGAAATAGTGATTGTTGACATGGCATACCAAGGGCAGGTGACCAGCCGATCTCTGAATGGTATATTGGTGGAAGCTGGCTATGATACAAAGTTGCAGCCTGATCGGCTTGTCATGCCCGGAGAAAGAAGATCAAATGATGAATGAAGATCGGGCAGGTGGATTAACAGGTTGTACGAGTGATGTGAACCTTTGGTTTGTCCGAAGATGACGTGGAAAGGCCTGATCAGGCCTGATCAGGCCTGATCAGTCGAGATCGGTGTTCGCGAGTGATGATAACTTATGGTTTGTCCGAAGATGACGTGGCAGGGCCTGATCAGGCCTGATCAGTCGAGATCGATGTTCGTGAGTGATGATAACTTATGGTTTGTCCGAAGATGACCTGATCAGGCCTGATCGGGCCTGATCAGCCGAGATCGGTGTTGTATGGTTGTCCTGACGGGGTATTAAGATCGGAAGTGTGGTTTGGAAGATGAACTGAGTCGTGATGATGATGACCCAGAGCATTCCCGAGGTGATCAAGGGCTGATCAGCCTGATCACCACCTGATCACTTGGTCGATCACTATAGCGATCGTGATCAGGGCTGATCAGCCTCTGATCAGCGTTGATATGCAAGGGCAAGTAAGTTCTCGGTTTGGTTGGACTATATATGAACTGAACAAGTGCTGAAGAGCAGGTCTCAAGTGGTTTCAAGGTCGTTTGTTGAAGATCAGGATGGGTTGAAGATCCTCTGAAGAGTCGGGTCATGATCGGGGCAGAATCGGTACAGGTCAGCTTGAAGATGCAGCCAGGATGGGCAAGAGAGTGTTACGCAACCGTGCGACGAGGTAAATAGGTTCGAAGTAAAGGTCAGGCATGAGTTGAGGTATGGTACACAGGTATAGGACTTTGCATATATAATAACAGGTTTAGATTTTCCCCCTAAAGCAAAGAGTCGCTTTGCCACGTGTGCGGTCATTGGGAGCACAGGGTTGATTAGTCCCCTCTTGCTCATCTATTTCCCGGTTAAGACGTGCTTAGGCGCATTTTGGCTTACCGGAAGACCCCCGACGGGTTTGTCTTAGGTGATCTAACCTCACCCGCAACGCGCACGTGTTTGGAACACGTTAATAATATTGGTAAAGGTTTTGTGGAGATAACGTTTGTGGATTACTGTGGAAGATCGTGGATTGATCACATTTTCTTGGTTTCGTTACATCTCTCTCTCATTGGCTGGCCTGATCAGACGAACTTTCCTGATCAGTGCCTAGATACTGAATAAGTGTCGACCCCAACCTGTTCTCCGGTGAAGATTTCCACCCGAGGACACCCCCCGTCTCGAGAAGGTCAAAACCTCCGACCTGATCAAGATCATCCTTTTCGTCGCCGAGTCCACCTAAGTGAGTGTAATCAGCCCCGATCGACGGGTACACAAGGTGAGATGAAGTTAAACATAGATCCTGACGAGCATGAAGACCGGCCAGATGACCGGGAGGATCAGATCAGTCATCACAGTGGTGATTCATCTGATTCCGATGCTGATCAGGATCGACGGAGTACCCCCTCCGATAGTTGGTCGTCCGGGCCAGTGGGTATCCGGATTCCACCACGACTTCGGTCATGGATTTGGAAATCGGCTCCACCACAATGGTGCGCGTGCCCGGATCACTTGGTGACTCAGGATATCACCGTGATTCCTTTGATGATGAAAAAGATGTGAAAATCAAAGTGGAGGAAACTTTTTCGGGTGTATTGGAGGAAGGCGTATCGCCTCCGATGCTGTCCATTTCTAAAGGAAGCGATGATCGACCTGGTCTGGTGGAGTGCCAGGTCGAGATTAAAGATGAAATAACTCCCCACATGGCCCCGATCGGGGCCGATCTGGGTTATAGTAAAGTTGACTATAACCCAGGAAAGGATCGAGGTGTTAACCTTGATCCTATGCATAAGAAGAAAATGGAAAAAGAAAGAAAAAACATGGGGCGGATCATTGCGATCCACCTAAAAAATATGTGAAACCTAAACCGAAGATCTTCGAAGAAGACGAAGAGAAGATCGAACCAGCCGAGAAGACCACTGTCCAAGATGTGGAACGACTGTTCTATCTTCGAGAGTTTCACAAGTTCCTGGTTACCAACCCAGTGATGAAGATCATCAAGCCTAAGATCATCGGGAAGCTGGAAGGTCGAGCGACCCGGCCGGTGATCACAGGCAGTCAACTTGATCTGATCAGGAACCTCTTGGCGCAGATCGACGAGGTTGGCTTCACTACTGGTGCCTTCGACGCGAATATGCTATTCGATCTGGATCAAGAGACGATCAGAGAATCTATGATCACCCTGTATGATCATCTTGCCTCGTTACTAGGGGCGAACCCAGTGGTTCAGTCGCCGATCGCGGATCCTTCGCACCGATCACAGTTGGTGGAGTATCCTATGGATATCGAGTCGATATATCAATCGTCATCACAATCTGGAGCGGCATCCACCGACTCCTCGGTTGGGATCACGCGCATGACGTTGGGCCCGAAAGGGATCCAGCAGATCAACCCCAAGACCGAGTCGCAGAACAGGAAGAGAAAGCCGGAACCTGGTAGAGTCGGATCGGACGATAGTTTTGAAGACGCTCAGGAAGTGCCACAGGCTAGTCCGACCTCCAACACTGGTCATACCAACATGCCGGAGGTCCCAGAGCAATTAAAAGCCATGTTCGCGACAATGATGAACCGATTTGCGGGTGATCAATATGGATTGCCTCAGTACACACCTGGACAAGGACAACCATGGCGATCGGCACCGAATATGAATCAGTCCGCTGAGAAATCGGTCAAGAGACCCGTGGACGTGGAGATGGAATCAGTCCGATCAGCCGGAATTGTTCGTTCGATATGCCAGGCCGATCACCAAGACCGATTTCACCGATCACCCCCACGGAGTGATGTGGACATGGAGTCAGAGGGCGAGATCAGTCAACATTTCGATCCAGATGATCTGGACATTGAGATGCCTCGTAGAGCGAATATGGCCTCCGCGCAGGCATTTGACAGTGAATCAGGAACGATCACCCGAGTACGAATGTCTGCGATCTCGGAATTGAAGGATTTCACTGGCAAAGATATGGATGACGATCAGGCCAGAGGTTGGTTAAGCCGGACTAAGTCAGCTTTTCTGAGAGACAAGACACCGGAAGCTGAAAGATGCCTGATCTTCGCTGATCTAATGAAAGGCCCGGCCAAGAACTGGCTTAAACAGCTAAGTCGTGAAGTGCGTCTGAAGTGGCCTCGTTTGTGTGAAGAGTTTGAAGAACAATATTGCAATTCGGGGGTGTCTGTCGCTAGACAGTACTACCACATGAAGAAAAGATCCGACGAGACGCCGATCGAGTACTTACATCGGTTGAATGTTGCTGGTCTACGCGCGAAAATGCCGATCAAGGACCCACGACACCCGGATATAGCTCGCGAGCATGTCGAACACTTCATTGACACTCTGGAGAATCGTGATCTGGCTGATCAGCTAACCCTGCTCCGTATAAAGGATTCAGAGCAACTGGAATTGACTCTGAGGACGCTGCAGCGAGCCAAAAGTCGACAGGCCAAGGTCGAGGTAGGATCGAACCGGTACCGGTCAAGATCACACCCTGATCAGGGCAAGATACCGGCGGCACGACCAGCCAGAGCAATTCGGATGATCACGATAGAATCGGACAGTTCCAGCTCGGAAGAGGAAAGTGGTCAGTCGAGTCTGAGCTCGGACGAGGAACAGTACCGTCATATCTTTACGACAGAACCAGTGTATCGCCCGAGATCATCGGCTAATGGCATGGATGGACGAAAATCTGTTGGGGTTCAACCTGATCAGGACCGATCTCGCAAGAAATGTGTGCATTGTGGGTCGACCAAACATGGAGATCGTGATTGTTGGAAAAGAATTACGTGTGGAAAATGTGATCGTAAAGGTCATCCTTCTGATCATTGTTTTTTCGTGTGCAAGACTTGTGGGAAGCTTCATGATGCCGGTGCCTGCCCTATGGAAGAATTTTTTAATCTGATGCGCAAGTGGTATGTGCCGACTAAACATGCTGGTATGCTTCCACCAGATGTTGAGAAGATGTTAAACTAGATCGCTCGCCAGATTGGAATCTGGTTCGAGCCGAGCGATCTACGTTCTGCATTTATGCATATGTCGGTAGCGGAGATAAGTTTGAGGAAAAGAAGATAACTGACAATGCATGTTCTAATTCGAATTGCATCGATCGATGTCCGATCTACAGTCTCAGAGTGGATGAATATTCACGATCGGACGTGATCATGGAGTTGGATCTACTGCCCGGTGAATCCCGAGGATACTGGAAGTATCACTCTCCCGACAAGTGGTTTAAACAGGCTAAAGCTAATGGAAAGATCAACAATGAGAAAGCCACTATTTTATTTGACTCTGGGGCGGAAGTCTCGATCATCGACTCCGCCTTTGCTCGTAAGGTGGGATGTCGTATAGACAGTACCCAGAGGCAAGAATGTGTTGGGATCGGCGAGAGTTCATATATGACGGAAGGACGATCACGTGTGAAGATCACCCTGGCAGGATCCCTGGTCTACTATTTTAATGCTTGGGTTGGCCGGTTAGCCGGTCAAGACGCGATATTGGGGATGGATTTTATGGTACCAGCCGGTATACGACTTGACCTGTCTCATGGAACCCTGACTCTGCCGGATGAAGTGCAGATTCAGTTATCTGGCCGACGACCTTTATATGGTACTCATGTACGGATGTTAAAAATGGGTCAGTACGAGAACATTGGGGTGTCCCGATCAGTCGATGTCATGATTCGGTCGAGTGATCGGCAACAGAAATTGTGGCTGACCCGTGGTGAACGATGGGTACCAACGTTCGTTAAAGGTATCGGCCGATCAAGCTACATCAGAGTCACAAATATATCCGATCAGCCGCTGATCATCCACGAAGACATGATCTTAGGGATGTGGTTACCTGAAGGGAAAGTACCTCGACAGATCGGATATGTTTCAGTGGGATCACGAAGATACATTGAATGGCAGAATCTGGCTTATCAAGCCACCACGGACATGATCAGTGACGAAGATTTAGCGGATGAAGATACCTCACCTATGGTCGAGAAGCCGGAGTATTCTACGCCGACCAAGCTGCTGATCAGGAGGCCACCGATCGAAGCGACAAGGGAATGCCGGGTCAAAGAAGGTCCACAGATATTGAGTATAATTAGGCCCGGCTCACCGAAAACAACGGACCCAGCTAGCGGAAAGGACAGTGAAGAGTTCAAGCACGATCATGAGGAAGAAAAGGAGGATGAATCAACCGAAGTCATTACGGAGGAAGGTGAACCTGAAGTAGATCATCAGTCGAGTGACGTACAAGGAGCGACTCAAGATGACACCGATCAGAAAAAGGCAGATCAGGTGGACGAGCAAGTGTGTATACACGAAGGTGGCGATCAGTACATTGAAGGTATCGAAAAGCAGATGGCCGTTTTGCCGGAAATATCGCCCAATATACCAGAAGTCACCATGGAAGATCTATAGGTTGGTGATTCCGAAGTGAACACTCCCGAGCAGATCGATCAGCTGAAGAAGATCATCTGGAAAAGACGCCATCTACTGATGGGGAAAGGTAACGCCCTACCCCCAGCCGCATTCGGAGCTGTTTGTGATATAGACGTGGGTAATGCGAGGCCGATCGCTCAGCGTTGTCGTAAAGTTGCACCTCAATATCGGGAAAAGTTATCCGATTTGATCAAGGGTTTACTGAGTACAAAGATCATCCGACCATCAACATCACAGTGGGCATCACCGATCGTGATCGTGATTAAGAAGAATGGGGTCGATATTCGATTGTGTATCGACTATAGAATGGTGAATCGCCTCACGAAGTTGATGGTCTACCCGATGCCCCTGATCAACGATTTATTAGAAGATCTGGATAAAGTTTTATGGTTTTGTTCGCTGGATATGGCTAGTGGTTTCTGGGTGGTTTCGATGACTGATCGCGCTCGAGAGATCTCGGCTTTCGTTACACCTTTCGGACTTTTCGAATGGAATCGGATGCCGTTTGGATTAAAGAATGCCCCACAGATCTACCAGAGGCTGATCGACAATGCTCTCTATGGATATTTGCAGATCAGTGCTGATCGGGAAGCCACTGATCTACATGATGTGTTTACGGAAGGTGAACCAGACCAAGATCAGGGCCGATCAGTGTTGGGAAGGCGATCATACATAGATGACATCTTGGTCACAGCAACATCCTGGGATATGCTATGCGATAAGGTCGAACGACTTCTGAACACCTGCGAGCGCTGGAATTTATCGATCAGTGTGGTCAAGAGTTTCTGGGGTCAACCCAAGGTCGCTTACCTCGGCCATAACGTGTCAATCCAAGGTTTGGAGGCAAACCCGAAAGATCTGGCTGCTCTCAGCAATTTACCTTTTCCCCGATCACTGAAGGCCATGCAATCCTTCCTCGGATCTATTATAGCAGATTTATCGAAGACTTCTCGATTTACGCCGCTATACTATATGAACTGAAGGAAGTTGATTATCATGGGCTACGAGAACGTGATCGGGTAGGAAGATCACCAATCGATACTGATCACGAAGTGGAAGTTACGGAAATGGATCTCAAGACTAGATCACTGATCGATCGGACTGATCGAGGGTCAGAGGACCATATGAAGCGAGCTATAGTAGCTTTCAGTATGTTAAAGGCGAAGATGATCTCGACGCCGATACTGAAACACTTCGATCCGGAGAAGATTCCCGTGGTGATCCTATATGCCAGTAAATGGGCAATATCAGCCGCACTGGTCCAAGATCACGATGGAGTTTATTGCCCGGTGACGTTCACAAGCCGAACATTAAAACCGAACGAAGTTAACTATGGTATTGTGGATAAAGAAGTGCTAGCATTATTACGTGTATTGGATGTTTGCTACTCTATGCTGGTAACCAGATCAATTAAGGTATTATCCAGGCGATCTAGTTTGGCGTGGTTACTGTCCGCGAGTGGTTTAGATGGAAGACTGGGGCGATGGGCAGCGGTGTTATCTCAGTGGACCTTGGAGATCATTAAGTGTACCAAGGGCGAAGAAGAGATTCTTGGAACACTAGCCGCCAGCATCACGCCCCGATCAGAAGTTGATGAAGCCCTGATCGAGGTGGCTCCTCGGAAGCAACCACGTGAATCGATCACTATACCCCCATCGATCGTCGGCTCGGAGGAAAATCTGATCGTTGTAAGTTTCGACGGATCAGCGAGTGTGAAGAAAGGCGTGGGGGCGTATAGCGCGTTGTTATGGAAACTGCCTGAATGGACTGTTATATCGGCCGGTTCAGATTATACTCCAGGTATCACGGTCAATGAGGCCGAATATCGTGGTCTGCTGCTAGGTTTGGATCTCTTGCAAGAGCAAAAGATCGGAAGAGTAATCATATGTGGAGATTCAAACCTGGTAATTCGGCAGATCACTGGAGAGATCGACTGTAAAGCACCACGTTTGAAGCTACTGAACGATCGCGTTATGAAAGTTTTACGTGGATGGCCAAGTCATGATTTTTTACATGTGAAACGTGATTGGAATCGGAGCGCAGATCACCTAGTTACTATGGCCATGCGTGATCAGACCGGATCAATAGTTACTGATCAAGCATTGCTGGAAGAACTGGTGGAGATCAATAGGCTGCCTGAGCTGATTCGTGTGGAAGATGAAAAGGAAGCAGCCCAGATCTCGATCATGACGAGATCGCGAACCAGATCACCACCTAACAGATCACTCTCTCGACAAAGCTTAACAGAAGAGATAATACAGGAGTCTCAATAGTCTGGGTTACACATTGTGACAGATCAGCCAAAAATGGTCGAACAGGTGGAGATCAAGGTGGTTGAGCTGGTTCAGAGTCAATGGATGTATATATATATAATGCACGAGAACTATATTTGCATACATGTGAACGATCGATATACAAGATGGAGACAATATTGGTACCTGGATATGAATTGTGGATATGGAATGTGAAAGTTATCAAGAAGTTGTCGTGATATATTGATGGTTATGGAAAGAACGAAACGGAAGATGGTTATCACGACAATCACGGACCATACTTCGTGCGCAGACGAGAAACCGTAAACGCCGGATGATGCATGGGGCCTGATCGGTATTGGTTCCGCCAGGGTTCTTGGTGATCGGCAAAGATCAAGACATCACGCAACGTGCCGATCGGAGTCAGGTGCCCATAACAAGGATACCACTCCCCGCCGTCGGCCTTGATACCTCGCGCTTCCGCTCGGTGAACAGGCAAAGTCGTTGTGATGGTGGTCCAGAGAGTTTTCGAAGTGATTTCGGGCTGATCGCCCCGATCACTACCCGATCACTCGGCTGATCGCTATGCCGATGATGATCGGGGCTGATCAGCCCCAAACCGGCGTTTAGACAGCTAATCACGCTTCAAGGTCAAACTTTGAACGCGACTTGTCATGTCCTGCAGATCTTGATCAAGATTGTCGCGATCTAATCGGAGAGCCGACAGCTGGCTAGCCTGATCGGCAAAATTACGTTCCCGGGTAGCGATTACGACCCAGCGATCGAATAATTCGGCATTAAGCGCCCGATTGGTATCATATAGGGAGATCAACTGGGGAATTGCGCTTCGGAGTTCCAACCGTAGTCGGCAAGCTTCCATGAACCCCAACGTGAGTGGACCAGATCCCCCCACTAGACGAGCGATCTGTTCTAAGTAACTGACAGGTCGATCTGAGGAGTGGTTGAGCGGGAAGACTCCAAGATGGATGATACGAAGTCAGGGTCGTCGTTGGACGAATGAGACCGGTCGTGATCGGCGCCGAAGTCGCGATCGGGGCGATCGCGGGATTAGTCGAACTGGAAACGGAAGGCGAGGCAGCGATCGGGGCAATCGCCGAAGATGACGAAGAAGGAAGAGAAGATCGGCTCGAGTCGGCCATGGTGATCGCCAGAGAGGAAGTTTAAAAGTGAGTGAGTCGAACTGCAGTCGTTGCGCGGCTGCAGTTAGTCTCAGGGGCGGCTGTGGTAAAGCGATCGGAAAATATTGGGACTGAAGTGGACCACACATGGCCGTTGGTTGGTGACAATAGAACACCCATCAACATATGACGGTTGATGGGTGGGAAAAGGCTGATCACAGTAAAAGGAAAGGTGGCGGACAACGGATATTCACGATGTGGAGAAATCAGCCAAGTACTGTCGTTAAGCCCAGTCCCAGACACTGATGGAATGATGGAGATCACGATCACGATCGTTATTACAGTTACTAAGTGGAGTTCCCGTGGATGTAATATGAGAAGAGTAACTGTTGACATGACGTGTCAAGGGCAGGCGTCCAGCCGATCTATGAATGGTATAGTGGTTGAAGTTGATCATGACACGAAGTTACGGCCTGATCAGCCTATTATGCCCGAGCAGTGAAGATTAAATGTGGAATGAAGTCGGGCATGTGGAGTGACAGGTTGTGTGAGTGATGATAACCTATGGTTTGTCCGAAGATG
>MIQA02009449.1:0-13032 GCA_001887855.2 Sclerospora graminicola | reverse complement strand
AAGTTACAGTCTCCACAAAGCACGAGCGCGACTTTTCCCTTCAAGTTTTGATTCTCTAAATTTTCACAAGCTGTAAAAGGTGACACTGAAAAAGATGCCGTAGATTACGTTACTTGAGCATTTAAATACTGTTGTTAGTTTCGCTGCAGGATCAATCATTACCTCGAACAAGTGGATAATCCCGTAGTGTGCCAGATTTAAGATTTGTTAATTCGCCAAACGAGATGATTTAGATGGTGCTAATGTATATTATTGCAATAACATAACTAACTACATGGATTTTTGATGTACACATGGGTCAGGAGACGACATTCCAGGCTGTACATGCAAAAACAACGATACTGTGTCCTTTTGAATGATGAGTATCCTATTTAAGCGACTGATACCACAATTGCAATGGTCGCAGAAGACGACACAGCTAGTAGCAATGCTAACGTGAGTCCGATTCGCCTCAACATCGCTAAATTTTAAGTATCTCGGGCACTGGGCGTCCCAGTAACCCGTTCCATACTTAGCACCGGCGGCATTGCTTGGATAACGCGATGTCCCGTCGTCGGCGTCCATATTAGCAATAAAAGGCACCGTTGGAACCACAAGGTAAGCCAGACAGGTCGACTTCAAATGTGAAGTCGTGATTTAGCAGCGGAAACTGCTTGTGTTTCGTCCCCGACGCCTCCAACATGAACACACGGGGACGTTTTCCTAGGATTGAGCATCAGCAAGGTCAGCTCATCACCTTGAGTCCTAACGTCTTTATAGGAGTAGCCTTCAAGCCCGAAGATTTTAGTGCACTCGATAGGCACACCCGACAAAGGGTTTTGACAACTTCATAAGTCAACTGACGTCGGGATGACGTAAATTGAAAAATGAGGATCAATCTCGTTCTCGTAAGACATGTTCAAGCGTAGAATAGCTGCAGAGCTTTGATTCTACTGTATCACGAAGCCAAAAAAGGTATCCTAAGTCGTTCGCTCGCAAGAGTACACCCATCAGAACATGATTAGGCACGCTAGGCGTGAAATAGTCATGCAACAATGAACGTAAGTTCAGTCAAAAACGACCTGATGTTGCACGTATTGCACGTACCGTATTGCCTTGTGGTAAAAAAATATATTTTTCGGCATGATTTCACCCCTCTAAGGACCCTGAAGTCATCGATCCAGGTTTTCGATCCCTGTGAGCGTACATGTTGTTTCGATTTGTGTTGTCCGTGGTGTAGTACTGTACTCCAGTCGAAGGAGTTGGCAAGCTTTGCAAAGCGCATAAAACTACACAGTTTTTTTACACGACAGAGCGGATCGTATACCATTCACCACTCGACTGTATCAAGCACAGACAGCACGATATTTACCGTCGTCAGTCCTGAGGCCACCATTTTTAGTCTTTTTCCGATAAACTCTACTCACCGTTATCAATTGGTGGTATTTGACATGAAGTACAGCCACGCCACAATCAACACAATTGATCACCTTTTCCGCACTCCCCAGGTATCTCATCGGAACGTAATGGACCACATATCATAGGTCGGGCTTTCGAGTTTTTTTTGTGAGTTTCACAGTCGCAAACGCCCCTTTTGCGGCTGAGCATCTTTCTTTCCTCCTTTGCCTAGACAATCGCGATCTCTTGCGTTGCATTTCCCCTCATGTATCAACTTGAGATCGAGTTCTTTGAGTACTGTATAGCTTCAAAACGCCCTTTTTTGGCGATTTTGGTTTGCCGACAGTCCGTTTGCAGCGAAATTTGCGAAATGGCGCGCAAATGTTTGGATGTAAAAATTCAAACAAAATTTGAAATGTTATGGTAAAAGTTGTGTGTACTATTCGCATTGTCATAGTGACTATCAATTAAAGCGGGTTAAAAGGTCCTTGGTCGTCTGCAACGTCTTGTCTAAAAACGACTTGTAAGCTTCTCGACTGCGCTCGTGTTTGATATCCTTGACAGCGACGCCGAATTGAAACAGTTTCTTGTGAGCTTTGAGCATGGTCAACGTCTTATTTAGGGTTCTCATCCAGGTGCGCCAGTTATTTGTTTTTTCTACACGTAGTAGGCGATTGATTTTCTCCTTTCTTTTGTTAAGGAGGTCCCGATACGAAGAATGTTGTTCTCGACTGCCTTTACTTTTGACGAGCGCGAGAGGGACGTCATATTTAAACAATACTTTGTTGGAAGCCTTGTTTTTGATCAATTCTTTTCTTTTTAGTCGTTTCTCGTCGTCGCTCATTTCCCGAAGTGTAAGTTTAACAAACCTGACAAGGGATGATGTTTGGAGTTTTCTTCCGAAACCCCGCAACAAAGAGGGCATGGCACTTCTTTCTTCCGCAACCACCTTGTCCGCTCGAGTCTTCATCATGTTTGGGTCATGACTTGGGGAAGCCTCTTGGGTCTGCTTGTGAGCGGTGGGCGTCGATTTTGCGTCAGTGCTTGAAACTGCCATGAGGACGAACACGAAGAAGAACAACCATTTCGTCATTTGATGGCGTCGTGAACACTGATATGGTCAGGATGTGAAGTAAGTACGCAGGATAAAAATGAGCACTCAATTGGCTCCTCGTATAAAAATGAAGATACTGTATTGGCTGGCTTCGAATATTTCCAAATCCTCAAATTGATCCGAACATAGATCAAGCGTAGCATCCTTGCCGTTTGCCTCATAATGCGTTGTAGACGGAACGAATGCGACCATTTTGTACAGAGCCCATGGCTTGAAACGAGTGCTGGATGTTGTAGCTGATACCCGTTCATTCGCTTGAACTAGTGCACAGTGCTGTTGAGTGATCGTTGCCACTATACTTGAGGTAAGATAGTTGGATAAAAGCGCTCCACTCTTCTTCAATTTGATAAATGTAAACTGTGAAATAGTACGGTGGTGACCTGCACATTAATGCATTCGATAGGAAGTATCACCAAGCTGCAGTGCTTGACGTAAAACAGGCTCCACTCTTCTTGTCTAAGATTTCCGATTTTGACTACCTATTTTGAAAAGCGGCCTTGACGAACACTAGAGCCCAAATTCAGGTAAAGAATATCTAGCTGAATAGTCGGTACAATACATGTCACCAAACGATATACAATATAAATTAGCAGATGCGTTTTTACCCTGTTTCTTACAAGGATAGGCGTGCACTTGGAAAGTACACCAGTCAATTAGGAATTCACTCTCTTACTGCGCCGTACCAGTGTATTATAGCAGTACATATATGTAAGGACATGTACGCAAAAATATTGATAACTTATTATAAAGAAATTCATATACTATGCGCTTCTTTTACGTCTTCTCACTAAGAACATGATCCTGTCGCGATTTTGCGGAGATAAAGAAACCCGGCGGCCGCTACTACCGACAAGTACCGAGTTTTTAGACATTTTAACTTGTCCTACCAATACGTCCAATTTGAAGGCAGACTTTGTATTGTTAGACAAATACTTAGCCACATGGGTACATAGGTTGGAAATTGACATTTCCATCCCTCGATGTCGATACGGCGAAGGTGAGACTGGAATTGCGACGAGTCGACTTTAATATTCTTTCGGAGAAATATATTGATTCTGAAGATAGGGTAGACGCCGCTTTTTCGTGTTAGGAACAACTCACAAAGATGCCGGATCGGAAGCCTTTCGCAAAGGCGTATATATATATCAACTTGCGAAGGAGATAAATTTGTGATATGGATTCGTTCGTGCAGTGGACTTGGATTATGTCTTGAATTCGCAGAATTATCAAAGATGACAGGCGTCCCCTGCTGACGTCGCAACGTACCAATAAAGACAGTTGGTCCATGTATTCGCAGACAAAAGGAGAAGTGGAGGACAAAGTGCAGCAACTTCAGTTTAAACGCACATCCATCTTTCGACCTGGATTTTTGCAGCGTGGAGAGCTATTGCGAAGTGGTGAAAAAATGTTTCATTGGATTTTTCCGGGGCAGAGGGTGATATCATTTTGGCTTTCTTTCTATGCAAAACGGATAATTGTGACTTTGTTGCTGCTAGACATTGCTAATCTCGGTTCGAGCTGTCGTAAAAGGCATGATGTTTTGACTATGAGAGACACGCTGAAGGATTAAAAGAGTGGAGTCATGCTGATTTGAAAAAGGTTGATTAGACGGATACTGACCTAGTATGAAGTGAATACCCATTACTGACTCAAATGAAAATGTTGTGCATTGGTATACAATATGAAGGTTCGTTACTGACATTCTAGCTCATGGTTTTTCGATGTTGATAGTCGTTCTTTTTCTCCATTTGCGTAAAGAATAAATGTAGTGCTCCGCTCCAGAACTGCGGTCACCAACACTACCATCTCCGCTTCTCAACCGCCCTCAAATGATTCCGCTGCATCGACGAGCAAGGCAATCAAAACACTGGCAGCGCAGCGTGGGGGCCGAACGTCTCAATTTGCTGCCAAGCTGCGTCGAGAACGACACAAAGCCAACGAACGACGACGAAATATATCGCAAAGGACGCGTGTTCGCGATATGCGTGACATGGTCGCAACTCTCGGACGTAAACGTGCTGATTTGACTGCAGAGCGTGCCAAGGCTACGTCGAAGGAAATACTTCCACATCGAAGGCCAAATTAGGACCGTTGTATCTTGAGAACGCAGCAATGGCGAGATTGGCTACAGCATTCTGGTAGTACGATGTACATGGACCTTGTTAATTCAATTGACAAGCTCCGTGACGAAAAACGGTACCTTGAAGAGCAGCTGGATCATTTCAACTCCGTAAACAGCGCAAACATCGTTATTATTATCGACGCTACCGCATCTATGGCATCTGGTGGAGCCAAAAAAAGTTTAAAGCGCAAGTCAGCTGATGCCATGGACTGTAAACGCGTAGCATTTGAGTAATGTGAGGTCGACGCCTTCACTGGTGGTTATTGCATGAAGACAGAAGCTATTCCATCCTAAGCCAATGACAATCGATGCAACCTTCAACTGGGTTAGAGACAGCTACGGTGACATTATCAACCTTAAGTCCAGCAGAAGTCTGCAGAGGAGGACACTTTAACTGTTCTAGGCTCAGTGACAGTGGCAGTACACGCTGTCTGATAGCCTGCTACATTACCAGGAAATACAATTAATGCCCTTTTTATAGGGCATTCTTGACGGAGCCATGGCGACAAAGACTTACCTTTGTGAATTACGAATTATGTGAGTTAATTAGGACTTTGCTGAGTACAGATAAGGTTAATCTCTCCTACGGAATAGATTAAATTACGAACACATAACTTTGTATCAGTTCAGTATCTCATTATTGTTCTTTTTATCTACCATCTTCACAGCTGCGCGGTTAATTCTTATGTTATACGGATAATAATCGATTGCACAGTGGTAACCAACCGGTTACTGACTACTACCACCGAGTCTTACTTCTCTCATATAGTACGCAAGATCAGGGCGAGTGTCTATCATAAGATTCATGAGACTGCCGACTGTCTAGCAATACGGAATGTCTTTCATCATATTTCTATCAGCTTCTGTTTGAGGGCTCATGGCACTAGAGAGTTTTATGCTGCGGTCAACTTAGTGACGGGATACGTCACAATATATTTAAAGCGATCCAGGATCTTAGTTGCATATTTCTCTTCGTGGATGAAGATCGTTCGGTCTTTGCGGTTCCGTTCTATGGACCAACCGAGCAAGTACTTCACCTCCCCTAAATCTGTCATATTGAAACGCTGTTTCAGGGCAGATTTGATTTCATTGACGAGGGCAGGTGTAGGATCGATGGTCAGAAGATCGTCAACATAGACTGCAATATAGCATGTCTGATTATGGAGTGATCCGGCAAAGACGCATCGATCTTTGATAAGATGTCGGAATTTGATGCTCTCCAGGAATTTCGCATACCACACACGGGGTTCCTGTTTGAGTCTTCTTGAAATTGCACGCCAAATGCTCTTTTCCTGGGATTGTAAATCCTTCAGGTTGCTCCATATAAACTTCTTCATCCAGAAAACCAGTCTTCACATCCATTTGGTGAATTTAATAGTCAAGGATTGCTGCAATAGTAAGAAGAAGACGAAGGAGTTCCATTCGTAGCACAGGGGCAAAAATTACTGTGTAGTCAATACCAAACTGTTGGAGAAAACCTTTCACTACTAATCGAGCTTTAAAGCGAACTACTTCGCCTTTGCCGTTCTATTTGACAACCCTGACCCATCGGTTTCGAAGTACTTTCCTTCCCGATGGTGGAGGGACAAGTGTCCATGTGCCGTTATCATCATGAGACTTGATCTCGGATTGAGCAGCATTGAACCAGTCTTGAGCATGAGAAGATGTCATAGCTTCGCGGAATCTACGCGGCTCGGCAATATAGCGAATAGCTAGAAGAGTGTAGATAAGATTGACCCGACGATGTTCACCTGCAATATCCTCAGAACTATTTATTAAAAGAGGAGCGGAATTTTCAAGGGCAACGTTATTGAGTTGATCTACGTCATCAAACTTGCGCTTGGTGCCTCGTTGGGATGGTTGTGTAATAAAGCTATATGTTTGCTCGTTTTGGTGCAAAGCATCTGCCGAAGACGGCAACTGTATTGATTGAACCACCAGCCTAGATGCAGCACTCTCTGTAGGTTGACACGTGACTTTACGGGGTGTCGTATGCGATCCGTATATGAGGAAGTTTTATCCCTATTAGGTTGTTCTAGCTCTGATGATCGATTTGATCTGTCTAATCCTGATTCCGTTGGCGAAAATTCCAAAGAGGGGAATACGGTTTCGTCAAAGGTAACATCACGGCTGTAGATAATCTTGTAATCTTGCCAGTGGAAACATCAAGTAGTCGAAAACCACGCTTATGGTCGGGTAGACCGAGATACATGCATATAGTATCTCGTGGATCTAGTTTGTCCCGATGTCATTCTGGTACGTGGACAAAAGCTTTGCATCCAAAACCACGGAGATTCATGACGGAAGGTTTCTTGTCATACCAAAGCTCATAAGGCAACTTTTTATTCGAACCCGAGCTCGGGGTCATGTTCACCAGGTCGGTAATGTGGCGAACGCATTCAGCCCACAACTCACGAGGTAATTTTCCGTCGAATAGAGTAGCACGAAC
Organism: Sclerospora graminicola; assembly: GCA_001887855.2. Taxonomy (NCBI): domain Eukaryota; phylum Oomycota; class Peronosporomycetes; order Peronosporales; family Peronosporaceae; genus Sclerospora; species Sclerospora graminicola. Next base: position 5,970 of record MIQA02009449.1, on the reverse strand, counting down.
GCGTTCCATATAGGTGTGCATTCTTCGTTCAGCTATACCATTCTGTTCAGGCGTGTATGCCATCGTAAATTGCGTTTTGGTTCTGTATTTGTCCCACAGCGCTCGACCAAGTTTTTCATACTCTTCGCATTGTCAGCTTGAAGAGTTTTAATTTCGGCGTCATAATTAATGGACGTATATTAGACAGTGTGAACATCAGAGCTAAAGCGTTAAGCGCCTTGTGGCGAAAGTCTTCGTGACATTCATATAACTCTGAGCGAACTTTGATAATATATGTGAGTGCGACACGCGTACCGTCATCAATAAAGATGAGAAAATAGCGACAACCGGTTAGACTTGGTGTCGGCATTGGACCACATATATCACTATGAACTTTTTCAAGAGGAAATTTTGCACGTTCAACAATTTTATTTAGATTAAATGGTTGACGGTGTGACTTTGCTAGTGAAAATGAAGAACATGTATTATCTAGTTGCGATCCTACTCCATCGAGATGATCGCTTCATTTCTTAAGCAAAGCCTGCAATATACGAAAGTTAGGATGACCCATTCGTTTATGTAAACATAAAATGGCTGACTTACTATGAAGGGTGGCCAGTGCCGTTGGGTTGCTGGTGGATGTTGACTTCGGACTTGCCATGAATTGGTACAAGTCAGCATGCATGGCAATTTTGGCCTTCACGCTAAAATGTTGGCTCGTATTAATCGCCCACTGCATGCGATTAAAAGAGAACCGAAAATCTTCCTTCATAGCCGCAGGCACCGAAAACAAATTGAACTTGAGTTCGAAGAAAGTGAATCAAACTGTGGATTACCGATCAACGTAGTCGGGCGCGTAGAGAACGTTGCGCATCTTGAGCGTCTGAGGTCGTCCCTTGGAATCGATGACATTGAGGGAGATACCACCAATCGCAAGGATCGGGATTTGGTTCTTCCTACCAACAGTGATCCAGCCTGTGTAAGGCGTTGTTGTCGTGAACCACGCTTCGTTATACGTTACGTGACGCGTACAACTAGAGTCGATAGATCAACATCCGTGAAAGTCATCTTGGCTGTCAAACCGAACGTCGACACGGTGGCGGCAGTGATGGCAATCATGGCTTTGTTGTGACTGGACTGATGGTACCCGTTGAAAACAATTTGAGAGTCGTAGCCGGAGTTGCCTTGGCCATTTCCACGTCCACGGTTACGGTTGCCATGACTGTATTCACGTTGGGCATTGCCACGTCGTCCTCTATTGCCATTCCAGTTGGAACCGCGTGCATATGGATGTTGACGGGTTCCATGATTGTTTGGCATGTTGCGTGGGTTGCTCGGACGCGTACCCGGCCACTTAAAGTTGGGTGGGATCACCGTATTCGATTTACATGACCCATCGACATGTCCTTCACCAACATCCAGCACGTAGCCTAGGTATGGTTGGATCGTCCACAGTACGAGCACATGCGCTGACTGTCGGTGCTTACACCCGCAAGGGCTTGAGCATTCGGGACAGATGCAGCAGACACCATAGCACGTTAATTCTGGGTCGCTTTGCTCTCGGGAGTACCACGAGACAGCGCGAATCGTTCTTGTGCAAGTTGCATGGCCACATGGGGACTCTAAGTTGCTTTTAAGCACTCTGAGAGGTAAAATCTCGCGGTTTAACTGGAAGGTTTAATATATTATGGTTGATAGAAACGAAACATTGGCGGGAACAATGATGCTATACGCGCCAAATGCGCATCTCACTCTCCCACGATGCAGGCACTGCGCTAAAGAGGAACACAGAGAAGACGTTGTCGTCAAAACTGTTGTTCAGTACGGTATTCAGCCCACTCATGGCATCCTCGTACTTGAGAATGAACTCCGTCATGCCATCACCTTCCTGGTAACGAGCATTGTACAGGTAGTTCATGATACCGTAGGGATCACCGTATACCATGGTGCCCTTATAGCGGTCGCGCATCGCTTGGTAGATGTCGTAGGTCTTGTCGAAGTCCTTGACGATCCCAATGTGCTTGTCATCAAGTGTATTCATCAAAAACGACTTGACTTGCGCATCCAGGCGACGCGTCTGTGCAGCAACCAGGAGAACCCTTGTTTTCATCTTGGCCTTGGCCTTTGCCTTGGTTCTCGCCTTCGCCTTTGCCGCTTTTGCTTTCACTTTGGCGAGCTTCTTGGCTTTCAGAGTTCCGAAAGACTCGACTCGAGCAGAAGAAGGGAGAACAGGGGTGGCAGGAAAGGTAAAGGAGGTAGAGAAAGAACTTGCTTGCAAGAAGGCAAAGAATTATATTTTACTTTTATCAGGGACACTAAGCAATGTCTGCAGAGACATTCAAGTAGAGCTCCTATACCTCAGTAGAAACATTAGCACTTTATGTATATATGCACATATAAGTGCAAGTGTAGCGGATTCAATGCCACTAATCCTCTTGTGTGTTAATATTCTTCAAAGAAGTACAAAGGGTAATGCTTTTTAATTAAATATAAGAGGAACTTTTTATAAAAGGGTAAATGAACTGAGACAAGCCATTTACTAGTCTCAATTCTGTTGTGTACAAGACAGACCATACAACCATGCGGAAGGACCGTATATATTTGCTCTAGAGTCCCAGTCGTATTTCAAAATGGCGATAACAAACGTCGCGTGTACATAGCTCGCTTGGTGTGCTCTCGTGTAAATAACGACGGGAATGATGCACCCAGATTTGCATCGCACATATGTACCAGGCGAAACGTACTCAAATAGTCATGAGTTTTGAGAAAGCCAATCCTAAGTCTAAGATTGTCTAGCTGTCTAATAAATGCGCACGGGTTTGTGCCGTCTGTGATTGCGTCCGCCTATTAATTTTTATTTGTATCTGTACTTGAGGACAAGTTAATTGCCGGGTAGCATATAGCACCTTGCATATCAGGCGTATACCGCTACAGGAAATGTCAGAACATGAGGGTAAACATACCATTGCAAAAACAACAACACACACATGGACCCGCTCTAATTTAGTGGGGTGTACATTCTGGCAAGTCCCGTTCTCAATTGAGACTGTTTTTCAATCACAATACATGCAACTCGAAAAAATACTCAATTGCTGAGCCTCAATCTTCACCTGCGTCTCCAAATATCATATTATGATCATCCACTCGAATGGGACTACAGGAATAGAGCCCAAATTCAGGTAAAGAATATCTAGCTGAATAGTCGGTACAATACATGTCACCACACGATATACAATAAAAATTAGCAGATGCGTTTTTCCCCTGTTTCTTACAAGGATAGGCGTGCACTTGGAAAGTACACTAGTCAATTAGGAATTCACTCTCTTACTGCGCCGTACCAGTGTATTATAGCAGTACATATATGTAAGGACATGTACGCAAAAGTATTGATAACTTATTATAAAGAAATTCATATACTATGCGCTTCTTTTGCGTCTTCTCACTAAGAACATGATCCTGTCGCGATTTTGCGGAGATAAAGAAACCCGGCGGCCGCTACTACCGATAAGTACCGAGTTTTTAGACATTTTAACTTGTCCTACCAATACGTCCAATTTGAAGGCAGACTTTGTATTGTTAGACAAATACTTAGCCACATGGGTGCATTATAGGTTGGAAATTGACATTTCCATCCCTCGATGTCGATAAGGCGAAGGTGAGACTGGAATTGCGACGAGTCGACTTTAATATTCTTTCGGAGAGAGATATTGATTCTGAAAATAGGGTAGACGCCGCTTTTTCGTGTTTAGGAACAACTCGCAAAGATGCCGGATCGGAAGCCTTTCGCAAAGGTATATATATATCAACTTGCGAAGGAGATAAATTTGTGATATGGATTCGCTCGTGCAGTGGACTTGGATTATGTCTTGAAATTCGCAGAATTATCAAAGATGGCAGGCGTCCCCTGCTGACGTCGCAACGTACCAATAAAGACAGTTGGTCCATGTATTCGCAGACAAAAGGAGAAGTGGAGGACAAAGTGCAGCAACTTCAGTTTAAACGCACATCCATCTTTCGCCCTGGATTTTTGCAGCGTGGAGAGCTACTGCGAAGTGGTGAAAAAATGTTTCTTCCGGGGGTGAGGGTGATATCATTTTGGGTTTCTTTCTATGAAAAACGGATAATTGTGACTTTGTTGCTGCTAGACATTGCTAATCTCGGTTCGAGCTGTCGTAAAAGGCATGATGTTTTGACTATGAGAGCAACGCTGAAGGATTAAAAGAGTGGAGTCATGCTGATTTGAAAAAGGTTGAGTAGACGGATACTGACCTAGTATGAAGTGAATACCCATTACTGACTCAAATGAAAATGTTGTGATGCACACATTGGTATACAATATGAAGGTTCATTACTGACATGGTTTTTCGATGTTGACAGTCGTTCTTTTTCTCCATTTGCGTAAAGAATAAATGTAGTGCTCCGCTCCAGAACTGCGGTCACCAACACTACCATCTCCGCTTCTCAACCACCCCCAAATGATTCCGCTGCATCGACGAGCAAGGCAATCAAAACACTGGCAGCGCAGCGTGGGGGCCGAACGTCTCAATTTCCCGCCAAGCTGCGTCGAGAACGACACAAAGTCAACGAACGACGACGAAATATATCGCAAAGGACGCGTGTTCGCGATATGCGTGACATGGTCGCAACTCTCGGACGTAAACGTGCTGATTTGACTGCAGAGCGTGCCAAGGCTAGCTAAGTCGAAGGAAATACTTCCACATCGAAGGCCAAATTAGGACCGTTGTATCTTGAGAACGCAGCAATGGCGAGATCGGCTACAGCATTCCTGGTAGTACGACGTACATGGACCTTGTTAATTCAATTGACAAGCTCCGTGACGAAAAACGGTACCTTGAAGAGCAGCTGGATCATTTCAACTCCGTAAACAGCGCAAACATCGTTATTATTATCGACGCTACCGCATCTATGGCATCTGGTGGAGCCAAAAAAAGTTTAAAGCGCAAGTCAGCTGATGCCATGGACTGTAAACGCGTAGCATTTGAGTAATGTGAGGTCGACGCCTTCACTGGTGGTTATTGCATGAAGACAGAAGCTATTCCATCCTAAGCCAATGACAATCGATGCAACCTTCAACTGGGTTAGAGACAGCTACGGTGACATTATCAACCTTAAGTCCAGCAGAAGTCTGCAGAGGAGGACACTTTAACTGTTCTAGGCTCAGTGACAGTGGCAGTACACGCTGTCTGATAGCCTGCTACATTACCAGGAAATACAATTAATGCCCTTTTTATAGGGCATTCTTGACGGAGCCATGGCGACAAAGACTTACCTTTGTGAATTACGAATTATGTGAGTTAATTAGGACTTTGCTGAGTACAGATAAGGTTAATCTCTCCTACGGAATAGATTAAATTACGAACACATAACTTTGTATCAGTTCAGTATCTCATTATTGTTCTTTTTATCTACCATCTTCACAGCTGCGCGGTTAATTCTTATGTTATACGGATAATAATCGATTGCACAGTGGTAACCAACCGGTTACTGACTACTACCACCGAAGCTCTATTAATTTTTCCCCGTTGGAGTCGTCGTATCTCGAGGTGGCAAATTTATCTATTTCTTCCATGCTGCGCAGAAGTAAGAACGAGACCTTCTTATCAAGCTTCTGCTGATCGTATACAGTGGTAAATCCAGGTGCACGTTTTTTTTCGTCGCGATACTCTGATTATTGGTTTCTTCGACCAGGTGTGGGTAAACGTTGCGTACTTCTGCGCTACTCGGATGACTCGTTTACGACGCCCTTCATCACCTCTATCGGTTGTATATTATAGCCGGTGGATGAAGAATATAATGACTAATATAATTATTATTGAAATGAGCTAATTGTGCGTTATAGTATCGACTTAAAGGTGACAACGATCAATGTGGACGGCAATCGGATAAACCTTCAAATCTGGGACACAGCGGGACAAGAACGCTTACGCACTATCACAACCGGTACGCTCTGCGAATATTGTTGTTTATGAT
>MIQA02009448.1:0-20149 GCA_001887855.2 Sclerospora graminicola | reverse complement strand
TTACCGCCTGGGTAGGTAAGCTGGCCGGCCAGTATCAATTTCTAAGGATGGACTTTATGGTCCCAGCCGGCATACGGTTGGATTTATCGTATGGAACATTGACGTTACCGGATGAGGTGCAGATCCAGCTCGCCGGCCGGCGGCTCTTATATGATGCCGACGTCCAGTTCCTCAAGTTAGGTCAGTTTGTAGCGGTGCCAGTGGGAAAAGCGGTAGAAGTAATGGTACGACCACACGACAGACGGCGTAATTTATGGCTGACTAAGGGCGAGTGTTGGGTGCCCTCGTTTGTCAAAGAGAAAGGTCACTTCATTTACATAAGTGTGACCAATACCTCGGAAAGGCCCCTCACCTTGCATAAAGATGTAATCATTGGGATGTGGCTAATCAAGGACAAGGTGCCCGCCGGCCGGGTTATGACACTATTGGCTCAAGACGCTATATCGAGTGGCAAAACCTGGCCTTTCAGGCAACCACCAATTTGGTCAGCGAAGAGGAAGTAGTGGAAGAGGACTAGACTCCAATGGTGGCTAAACCAGAGTACCGGCCACTTCTAGGATATTGACGATGAGCCGGCCGTCGCCGGATCCGGCTGAACGTATTGGCCGAGACCTTTCCCCGATTGCCGAACTGGTTTCGCCCACCCCGCTGAAGACGGGCGAACGACAAGATCAGGAGAAAAGCCGAGGCAGACTCACATGTGCAGTCACTTCCGATACCGGACGGTTAAATGAACAAGATGATACCGGATCGACCTATCCGGTCGATCAGAATTCGAAAATAGCCGGAGGCGGACCGACCGATCCGGCCGACCCGGATCCGGAGTTAGTCGAAGCCGACCAAGTCTGCATCAATGATGGGGGCGACCTATACGTCGAAGGCACGGAAGATCAGATGGCGGCGTTACCTGAGGTAACTCCCTGCCCACCAGCAGTTACTATGATCGATCTACAGGTCGGAGACCCAGATGTGAACACTCCGGAGAAAATCAGCAGGCTGAAGGATATTATATGGAAAAGAGAACATCTGCTGATCGGCCCAGGAAATGCACTGCTTCCGGCCCGCCGATGGGGCGGTATGCGACATCGATGTAGGCAACGCCAGGCCGGGTAGTGCAAAGGTGCCGGAGAGTCGCCCCCCAGTATCGAGAGAAGCTGTCGGAGCTCATTAAAGGATTGAAGGCCACCAAGATAATTCAGCCGTCCACCTCGCCATGGGCCTCGCCCATTGTAATCATTATTAAGAAGAATGAGATGGATATAAGGCTGTCTATTGACTACCGGCTGATGAACCGGCTGACTAAGCTAATGGTTTACCCGATGCCGTTGATGAACGACTTGCTGAATGATCTGGATAAACGTTTTGTGGTATTGCTCGTTGTACATGGCTACTGGATTTTTGATAATCTCAATGACCGATCGTGCACGGGAAATCTCTGCGTTTGTTACGCCGTTCGGGTTGTTTGAGTGGAGCCGGATGCCGTTTGGCCTAAAAAACGCCCCCCAGATTTACCAGCGGCTAATAGATAACGAGTTGTATGGACACTTCAAGATCAAGGCGGACCAAGATCCTGCCCTAGTCGGTGACGTGTTTACCGAGGGTGACCCTGACGCCGACCCAAAATCTTCGGTTTTGGGGCGGCTGTCCTACATTGATGACATTCTCGTGACTACTACTGCTTGTGATTTGCTATGTGAAAAAGTGGAACAATTGATGATTACGTGTGAAAAGGGGAATCTCTCGAATAGTGTGGTGAGACGTTTCTGGGGAAAAACTAAGGTGACCTTTTTGGGTCACCAGGTTTCGATTGCTGGACTGGAAGCCAATCCGAAAGATCTGGAGTCTTTGAGTAATCTACCTTTCCCGCTGTCTATAAAATCCATACAATCTTTTTTGGGCAGCCTAAATTACTACAGTTGGTTCATTGAGGATTTCGCGGTCTATGCTGCGGTTTTGTATGAATTACGGGAGGTGGATTACCACAAGCTGAAAGAGCAGGTTAGACAAAGGGAAGTGCGAACCGAGCCAGCAATATCAGCCAATGGTATGCCGCTCGGGTCAACTATCTCAGCCAATAAGATGCCGTCGTTGTCAACTATTTCGGCCAATGAGATGCCGCCCTTGTCCATCCAGACAGGCAGCCGGTTGCCCAATTTCTGTGCGGCCGGTCCGGATGATCACATGACCCGGGCGATGGTGGCCTTTGGCATGTTGAAGGCAAAGATGGCGACCACAACAGTCCTGAAGCATTTTGATGGTAATAAGGTTCCTGTGGTCACCATGTATGCTAACAAGTGGGCTATCTCAGCTGCCCTTGTGCAGGATCATGACGGAGTGTATGTGTGCTGTGACGTTCACCAGCCGGACTCTGAAGGCTAATGAAGTTAACTATGGGCTAGTGGATAAAGAAGGTTTGGCCTTGTTACGGATCCTGGATGTGTGCTATACTATGCTGGTGTCTCAGTCTATCAAGGTGTTATCCAGACGATCGCCCCTGTCATGGCTTCTGACGGCAAATTGACGGCCGGCTGGGTAGATGGGCTACTCTGCTGTCTCAGTGGTTTCTCGAAGAAATCAAGTGTACTAAAGGAGAAGAGGAGATACTGGGCACGTTAGCGGCCAGCATTACCCCAAGGGTAGAAGTGGAAGAAGCGCTTATAGCCATGCGGCCTCGGAAACAGCCGTGACAATCCATCATTTTACCACCACCAACAGTAGGATCCTCAGAAAAACTAATGGTTCTTAGTTTTGACGGGTCGGCAAGTGTAAAGAAAGGAGTAGGGGCCGATAGTGCTATTTTGTGGAAGTTGACCGAGTGGAAAGTGGTCACGGTCGCTTCAGATTTCACGCCTGTCATAACTGTGAACGAAGCAGAGTACCGAGGGCTTTTATTTTGCCTAGATCTGCTAGCTGGTTGGACGTGGGGGGCGGATCATCATATGTGGTGATTCCAATCTTGTGATCCGGCAGATCACAGGAGAGATAGATTGCAAGGCGCCCCGGCTGAGGATCGGGTTATGCCCACCCTGCGGAAATTGCCGGAACATGAACTGTTACATGTGGAACAACAGCGCAGACCATCTGGCTACATTGGCCATGCGTGATCAGTTGGTCTCAACGTCTCGGATTCAGGTTTGTTGGACGGATTGGCAGAAATGAACCAGCTGGCAGAGATAATCATAACGGCCGCTAGGTGCGAGGACCATCCATCCGGATACAACCGTTCCGGAGAAGAAGAGTATGGCGGCCGGAACTGGGAGCAAGGAACTCAGACCCGGCCGGATCAAGAGATGCCCTGTGGCGACAAGAGGTCTCTCTAGGCAGACCCACAAGCCGATCGGGTGTGATTAACCGGGTTTATTGTCGAAGTGAAGGATAGAGTGGGGAAGAAAGAAGCATGGATGGATATATTGAAATCGAAACAAAGGAAAGGAGAGAACCAAAAGAGTCAGGCTAGCCATCGCCACGGATGATTATACTTGTTGTGGAGCCGAGCCACTTGAAGTCCAGGATGGTTGGAGGGTCGTTTGCGGTATTGATTGCGCCAAGGATCTTGCCGGTCGATGGCTTCCAGAGATTCGGAAAGAGAGGCAGTCCGATCCAGCGCACCTAGTCCTGGGTACCATGTTCCATCCTCCGCTGCGCCTCCGCACCTTCGATTCGACAGATGGAGTATAAAAGGGGAGCCAAACAGGTCCAGGTCACAAACACCATCCCGGATGCCTACCATGACAAACGCACATAAGCGGACCCATGCTTCGGAAGCTCGTTCCCGTCGATTTTTCCGGGCGGCGGGATATGCTCGGAAAGATATGTCCTCTCGCTTATCTTCTGCAGAGATGTACAGAAAATTGGTGGATTCCCCGATGGACTGGGCATGGGTCACAGCAAAGTTTCTTTTATGTACCGACCCAGCCGGTACATCAACCCCAGCTGGTACCAACCCTTCCACCCAGCTGGTACCAACCCAGCCGGTACACCAACCCCAGCTGGTACCATCCCAGCCGGTCCACCGAGCCCAGCCGGATCGGCCGCATGGCCATCCATCTAAGCTCACTTGACCGCTGGCGTTAGCACTTCCTTGGCAGCTCCACGTCCGACCCTGGCGCCTAATCCGTCCTCTAAGAAACTCAACCTCTTTCAGGACCCTTTGCCCATACACCTTTCGAACAATCCGCCCTTCGGTCGTCCGCTGTCTGAGGTCATCCGGTTCGCCTGGTCCGCTAGCCCAACTACCCACATCTCAACCACACCCATCTGTCCCGATTCCAGGCCTGGCACCTTCCTGCCGCTGGTAGATACTCTCGGCGACTGCCATGCCCTTGGTCTTCATTTTCCGTCAATCAGAAGGCGCTCTCGGGAAAGTATTTCACACCTTCCCCTTAATTAATCCGCAAGTCACTTTACCACATCCGCCCTTGAGTCTTGTCACAGCCGCACAACGGTTGAGGCACGATCTCACCTGAACCAAATCGGTCTGATCCTTCTTATCCATGCCCCGCTTTGGTACGTCATCTGACTGATTTATGACAATTTTCGTGAACCTGGTCGGTCTTCCGGCCGGCTTGCAGTCTCATCCGCAGATGCTGACCTTATCTTGATATATTTTCAGTCCTGCAAGTCGACCAGGATGACATATGTCGACTTATTCTGGTGGATGATGACTCGCCTGCCAGCGGGGTGGAAATCGCAGAGCCGCCGGATCCATCCCGTACTCCCGATCTGGTGCTGTCGACAGCTGATGTTGACACGTCGCTCGCATTCACGGCCAGGCTTGCGGTGACCGAAGGCCGCCGCCTTTTCCCTTCAGCAAGAGCTCCGATCCTGTCAGGCCGACCCTGAAATTCTGTCGCATAGATGCTTGACACTTTGCGCAATGCTGGACTGAGCGGGGCCCCGAATCTCCGAGCTAAGGCGCAGCCGTCAAGAAGCAGTGGACGAAATAACCCGCCTCAGGGCCATTGTAGGCCAGCTTGCTGGCGCCTTACAACAGGCCGCTGCACCGTCCTCCCCCACCTCCGAAGTGGCGGGGATGGAGAAAAGAATGGAGGTGTTCAGCGGCCCAAGTGGATAGCTTGGAGCACATCCAAACTGACCTGGCCCAGCGACTCATTCCAGCCAACCGCCGGGCCGATGAAGCTGCTGCTCGGAAATCCTCCTCGAGACCGAGTGACCTTCTACAGCAGGTGACCGATCTCGAGGGCCAAGTCGCCAGCCAGACGGAGGAGAGAAATCGTATCCGCATGCTGGCAGACGTCGTCGAACCCCTCCGGACTGTCAACCAGGAGTTTGTTCACCGCTCGAAACTTCACCGTAAGTGCTTTTCCCCTTCTTATGTTGTAACCCGGTCGCTTACAGTTTCCCTACCTATATCACTCCGCAGTCCAACAGTTGGAACAGCTGAGAAAACAGTCCGCCGAGACTTCCGACGCTTCCCAAGAGTTATCATATCTTCGCGTCCGATACCGCCAGGTGTCCCACAAATTGGACGCCACGCGAGATGACCGAGACCACCTGCGAGAGTCCCATGCTCAAGCTCTCCACCACATTTTTCCTCTGGGGAAACAGTTGCAAGAAGCTTTCTCCTGGCAACAAGAGCTGTGACCCGAGCTTTACCAGGTCCAGAGAAGTTATCATCACGCTCATGATGAGCTGATTCGGGCCGACCGTGTTTGCGCCGCTCTACTGAAAAAAGAGGATCGGTTTCGGTACCTGTTATGCAAACTGCAAGACCGGCTCGAGGCGACACAGACTCAGATCGCTCCCCTCCTACAGGCTCCTTTGTGTGCGCGAGAGACCATCTTCGCCATCCTGGGGATGGTGGATCAGTGGAAAACCTCCCCACCGAAACCATCCCAGTCATCTGCCTTAGCGGAATCGGGACCTGGGGAGCTTCTTGCCAGCCCTAATCCACCCCTGGTCGGTTCGGATCTCTCGTCCGCATCGGCGGGATCAAGAAAAAGAAAACGTCCGGCCAGCTCTAACCCATCCTTGGCCGGTTCCGATCCACCATCGACCCCTCCAAAACGGAGAAAAAGAGTGAATCCTCCCTCTTGCACCGAGGTTATTTGAGCAATTCGGCTAGCGAACGAGAGCTTGAGTCGGACAGCGACGATAGCTTGTTCGCAATGAAGGCCGCCGCCGTATCTCCACCCGTTTCACTTAAGAGAACTGGTCTCATGCCTGGCTCGTCGTCTAGCTCCGAAGATGACTCGGCATCCGGCTCGGCAGCCGCTTCGCCATCCGGTTCAGGGGCTGCCTCGCCATTTGGCTGGGCAGCTGCTTCGCCATCCGGTTCAAAGATTGGCTCCCCGTCTGGTTCATCCTCGGGTCCCGATCCGCCCTCCCCTTGGTATATATACAACGATGCCGATGAAGATGAGGATTACGACGATCGGCAGATGTTTGCTGCGTTGTCTCGCTTTCGCGCGGACACCCGGCGTCGCCTCTCAATTTCTGGTAGCCAAACGGTGGATCATCCTGATCTCAATCAGGTTATCGATTTGCAGACTCCGCCGCCTGCTGGTTTTGGATCCGGAGAATATGAGCCGACTGATTCCTCTTTGCCGCCCGACACTGTCGTCACCCCGGCCTCCCGGGTCACCCATTCCCTAAACTCCAACAGTGTAGCATAGGAGAAGGTGGAGGAGAACGAGGATGACATCTCTGATCAGTGGTTGACTCTCAACCTGAACGATCTAAGCGAACCTTCCTCCAAGTCTTCGGCCAAAACCAGGCGACCAGCTCCGGCAGGATCTCGTCTCAAACGTCGATCCGGCCACCCGGAAGCCAAATCCAAGATCCGGCGGAGCACTCTAGCCCCTGCGTCCCCTTTTCCCAAATTTTCGCTCTTGTGTTTGCCGGACGGACGCTTCCACAGTGAGGCGGATCAGTCCGATATCCTGCCTTGGCTGGTCGAGCAGCTGAAAAACCTAAGTCTTGTCGATGTTTCCAGTTCTCAACTCGCTCACTCTCTGTCCCGTCCACCTCTCTGGATATTTCCTTAGTCACGCAAGTTGCCTCCAACAGGCACTTGGCGCCCCGTCTGATGAGGTCGGGTGCTGTTGACAAGCTTATGGAAACCGAGCCTTTGCGGAACCTTGGCCACTGAGATACCGGATATGGGGCTTCCGTCCGTCCCATGGTTTACTGAATTCAGAGCGAGATTCCCCCACTAGCACTGAACCCGCGCTTGAAATTGAATTGTTTCTGTTGCGTCGCCGGTGCTCTAAGTGGCAGACGACTCGTCTACATGTGTTAAATTCGACGGGCAAGTTAATCTAAAATATGTTCTAATGAGGTAATTGCGTAACATGTACCAGGTTGAACGGAGTGATACACCAATGAATATATCAATTCTTTTGATATGAAGTATTTCTTGTCATAAGAGTAGTGTTCAAAAACACCAATGCAGCCTTGGCTACGCAATGATCAAGGCTACAGAGAGAATGGTTTGGATTTAAGATGATGTGAACTTGGTCACAGCCTTCGTGCCCTCCGAAACATCGTGCTTATCCAAAAAGATGGACAGCCGTCTCAATCCCACGGGTGGAAAGCGTCAAGTTATTATTGTTACTGGAGATTTTGCCGGCTTCCGTAGCAATGCACTCGAAAAAAATGTCGTTAATGAAAATGGACATACTGCGCTTGCTGATACCTGTCTCTGGGTGGGCCTGACGCAATACTTTGTAGATGTACGTCGATTACGACTTAACACGCTTCTTGACGCGGTCTTTGACCGACTTGGTAACAGCCTTAGTAGCCTTCTTTGAGGGAGTATTTGCCATTGTTAATGATGTTTAAATCTGCGTATATAGCAAGAGTCAAATCCCGAAATGAATTACAGTGCGCAGCACCATGCCATACTCGTAACATTTCCCGCGCTTGGCTCAAGTATCGATTCTTTAAATGATTGATTTTTTTTATCGGAGCTAGCAAACAACAGCATATTGAACAGTTTTCATAACAGCCTGGGCGGCCATGGCTGGTGTTGGAAAGACATAAGTTCTTTATGGCGCGAAAATTTGAGCTCGAAGATAATTGCGTTTTGGGGGGGGTAATATTTATTTGAAAGGGGAATGTAATATAAAATATATTAACACTTTTTACACCAAACAGTAGCGACGTTTGACGAATGTTGCAAAATACTCGTACATTCCAGAACGTATAAACGCATACACGGCCTCTGAAAACACTAACCGGTTGTCAGTAGGTCTTCAAGTGAGGGTATATTTCCTACAGGTTATGAGTGGCATTCCTAACATGACCATGATCCCCCTAAACTTGAGGCATCTGGTTTTGAAAACCGTCGTGAAATCTGTTTCGTTCCTAACGGGATCACGACTAAGGTTTTAATCTCATACTTGCTGATACATGTATAAAATTTTATGCCGAGGAATTTATAGTAGGTATACACTAATAACATTAGCTAAAACTGAAAACTAAACCCTGGATATGGCTATAATATTAAGCTGTTCTGTAGATAATTCACGTTCTCGTTCATTAATATTACCGAATCCATGGAATTGCGTCTTTTGACCGGAAGATCGGTTGTACGGCCATTGCATTTCATTTTTTTGGTACCTTTGAAACTGATCGAAGTCTACCTGTAACGTCTGTCATACCTGGTGCGGTCTCGCTCCGAACTAATACTATGATCACAGCCTTCAAGTGCGGCGGTGTCTACCGTCACCTCGATCAGTAGGGCTTTGGCCCCGTCGCTTTTTCTTGTCACGACTTGAGCTATATCGGTACTAGTATTCATCACGACTTCGACTGGGACGTCTACATAAATTTTTATGACGTGGTGACGCCGATGATGATCGGCGTCGCCACCGTCTTCTTCAGGGTTTAGATTAGCTGAAACTGTTGCTCTGTCCCTCTCCTTATTCGATTCAGACAACGAATTAAATGAAGATGGGTTGATAGCACTATTGGGTGGCTGGTATAGCGCGCTTGAAATAAATAAGATAATGAGAAATGTTACAGCCTGACGAACTAATAATATTGCACCTGTAATACTGGCGCAACGTGCGAGTGCAGCAGCCTCCCGTTCAGCTTTGGACGCTTTTCTTTTCTACATATCCAGCATTAGGAACATATCATATTAGGGCGCTTTTTTATTGACGGTGCACCTTTTTCATATGGCGAAGTCGTCGTAGCAAGCTTAAACAAGATCTAAATTACGTTAGGTGCTCACCGTTCCCGCCGTTCATTAAAGCCGCCTCCATCGCCATCGCGTTTGCCGTCCTAGGATAACATCGTAATCAGAGCTTTCACTGCTTCTTCACATTTTGGTGCCCACCCACCTGTTCAGGCATCCCGGCTTGGAGCTTTTAACATTGTATTCGAATCGTCGCTTCCAGTTTACGTTACCACATCTACTCAAAAATCGCTACTTTACCAGCTTTGCTTTGAAAAAACACACAAACACAGCATACGTGTTGCACGTCCAGTCTCCAGGCTGAACAAATCCAGGTGGACCTCTAACAGTCGGTTCCACGTTTAGGCTTGGGTTCGTCCAACCACCAAACTCTTCCAGTCGAGGTGTTTGACAGCGGTAACACGCGCTGCGTTGGCAAAGTTAATGTTGAAACAGGTACAGACAGATGCGTAGTAAGGACTAGGAATGCCATAGTGAATAAAATATTATAACTTGGTACACGTGTTCGTGTTTCCTAACTTCGCGCCTAAAACAGGCGTTTTAGGTCATGACCTCATTTCGGTTATGAGCCCGTCTCGGATCATGATCCGCATGTGTGTGGATGGGACTTAGCAGGTCAAGCCATATGTGGACGACGTTTAGCCAAAACAAGCGTCTATTTCTGTCAGGATCATGGCTCATGATCTCGGTATGAATGCCTTTGAGCCCAAGGTAAACGGGGCTCAAGTTGGCGAAGTAACTGTTTTTATCTTGTTGTGGAATCGCAATTTTCGGACTAATTGTCGAGATTCGCTGAAAAGTCTTCTGTTGAAAAGGGTTAACACTCTGGGGCGTGAAGGAATAAGGTTTTATTTCTCGAAGCTCATGCATAAGATTTTTCGTTTTGTTTCGGGAATTGGTATTTTTCGTACTTGGTTTTTAATTCACGTGGTATTACGTTTCGTTCACGAATGGAAGAAGCCAAAATGGATGTCGTAGATGCAAATGTGGATTTTCGCGCTGAACAAATGAAGAAGTTACAAGGACGTGAATATAAAATGGAGGAGGAGCGCTCGCAAGCGTCCGCCTCAAGCACGTCACCTTGGTCTGGAAAGGGGAACGCCCTATCACCCAGCGCGCTGAAAGGAAGCGTGTCCGCGATACCCTAAAAAATTACAGGTCTTTCGGGAATCGAATGACATGGAATGACTTAAGCGGAGAAGAAGGCATTGAACGTGGTGGTGTGTTTCGTGCTGGCGCACGGCACCAAGTTATGCCACTGGCCAACAAAGGAATGGCAGAAAGTATGATGCCGCCACAGCATCATTTTATGAATTATCTCGCCACGCCTGGGGGAGTAAAAAATCCCCCGTTTTACAAAAAATAATTTTTCGGGCATGGGAATCTATCCCGGTTTTGGCTCTGGATTTAGGCAATAGGCTTGTCTTTTTATAGAAGCCATTGCAATTGCGGAACTATCGTCCGGATTTTACATGGACGGAGAGGTTAAAGGTAAACAACCTCAGAGAACATCTTGAGGGTGTGGCACTAAATTATTTTCAGGCCAATATCTCGGTTTGCTAGCAAAGTTCCCAGCAGCTGTATATCGTGTTGGATCAGATGCTGGTGCATTTAAAGTAAGCATCACGCACCACCAAGCAGCTTAAATACTTGACGCAGCAAAGGACGCAAAAAGATCGTGGACGGAGCATTTCCTCTTTCTGGTTGCTTTGGCACGAGTAGGTGAATCAAGCGAGCAATTCATAGTCGAAAACATCGTCAAATATGCCGCTCTCAGATTGAAACTTGCGCTGTTGGTTAGTTAAACCCTCTGCGCACGGACTACACTCTACACGCTCAAGAACTAGTGGCGTGGGCTTAAGAGCTAGGCGATGAATATGTTAAAGTGCGAAGAGCGCCGAGAATTGCGGCAAAATCCGTCGTTGAACGACGCGGACCTGTTATGGATGTGGCGGTGAGTGACATATCCGGCGTGATTGTCCCCACCAGAATAGGTAAAATCAACCAAGAAGAGGCCATTTTAGAGGCAGACAAGGCGGTGGAAAACCAGAAAATCATTTCGTCTTATCGACCATGGAAAACAGCGGAAACGCAGGTCAAAATTCCGAGAAATCTAGTTTTCTGACGAGAATATCTGGATCGTCGGTAGTGGTGCGAGTAGGCACCTTGTGGGCGATGAAAATCCGCTACCAGAAGCCCTGAAGTGCAAGGGTGGAGACTACCTTATGGAGACACGAATATGGTTACAAAGGTCGGAAAATAATGTTGAAAAGTACGACAAGCCCGGGCACATAAATCGTGCTGACGGAGGTGTATTTCGATCCGAAACTAGCGAAGAACCTAATTTCACTTGGATGTTTGCGGGAAAAGGGTTGTATTTTAAGTGATAGTGGAAAACAATGCAAATGATGTTGAAAAAACATGAGTTGTTTTAAGTGAATGCTCGTGGATCTGTGTTTGTTGAGAATTTGTAGGTCGAGGGAAGCAAAGTCGCCCGAGAAACGTTCAGAAACAAGGTGGTCAATGCAGTAAGTGAAGCTGCTGAAAATGATGTTCAAGAGGGCAGTCTTTATCGTTTTCACGCACGATTGGGGCTTTTGGGTTACGATTCTTGCCAAGGATCCCAGATCGGGAATTAGGATTACCGATTTTTTTAGGCCAAATTGTTTGACGTGCTCAGAAAATCAAAAGCGGATACCGAAAAAATACCCCAATAGAGGGGTAATATGCAGCGACCTAAAGAGTTGTATTACCCCGTCCAAAAGACGTGGAAACCGTTACCTGGCTGTATGTGGATCATTATTCGAAATGTTGCAGCTCGAACGAAAGCCAGAGCAGCGAAAATGTTTGAATATATCTTGGCCTGATTTTAAAACGAATTCAACTGCCGGATTCACGTACTCCGGACTGATGGAGGTGGAGAATTTCGAAACATCGATTTCTTCAGTAAGATCACGGGCGTTCGACGCCAGATTATCGAGGAAGGCAGTCCAGCGTCAAATGGTAAAGCTGAACAGATGAACCGATGTTTCACATGGTTCGGTGCATGTTTTTTGGTTTCGGAGTGCCTCTCCGGAAGCGGCTGAGTATTTAACATATATACTTAACCGCATCCCGACGAGGTCGAACCCCGGAAGAATGTCGCGGATTCAAATGTTGACAAAAAACGACCAGTGTGACCTATGTGGTGGTTTTCGGTTCGCCGTGCATGGTTTGGCGCGACCCAAGAGAAAATCCCTTGCGAAAAATGCGGAACACGCGTGAATACTGAAAACGAATGGCGATTCGAAGGGTAACAAGCTCTTAGTGTAAGAACAGGGTGGTACAACCACCCGACACGTGACTAGCATTGGAACGCTAACAGAAGCATCAAGCCGCAAGGTGATCCAATCTCTAGAAGAAGAAGAAACGAAGCTGAAAAATGGCTAGCGAGCGCGTAGCGCGTGCAGAAGGAGTACAAGAAAGCACGAAAAGTGAGAGAAGCAGAGCTAGGGATGCGACAAACAAAATAAGGAGAAGCTTCATGCGAATTTACGCCAAGGAGGTCGGGGCAGAAGGTGACGAAAACCTACAAGGCAACATCTCACGAGCAAACCAAGGCCAATCAAAAAGTAAAAAGGCAGATGGAAACACGAATAGCGAACCATCAAGGGATGACAACGGCCATCAAGAAAATAAAGGTCAAAAGAGACCAAGAAAACCTACTTTTTGCATTCGCTGTCGTGTATACTGATGGATCAGAGGGAGGAAACGCTGCATCAGTGCCTGAATCTATCTGTTATGGGCAGGCACATTAAGGACATAACTTGAAACAGTGAAAGCTGGCTGAAGAAGCCGAGCTTAGCTCTCTGGAAGAAGCGGGTACCTGGAAATTGGTGCGCAGAATGGATGAGAAGGTCCCGTTGCCACCAAATTGGTGTATTAAACCAAGTTAGAAGCGGACGTGACGACCGAGCGTTTCAAGGCGAGATTGGTGGCTAGGGGCGACAAAAAGGTCTACGGAATATTTTTTATGGCCATCTCGACCGTCCTGGAAATAAATAACGAGAAAAATCATTTACGCGATGTGACAAAAAGGTGGGGGGGGGTGCCTGTGTGGTGGAGTCGATTTCCAAATTCATAACCGAAGTTTTTTGGGGAAGTCGGATTCCCACTAGACCGGACGACCAAGAATCGGAGGGGGTACTCCGTTGATCCTGATGAGCGTCAGGATCGGATGAATCATCACTATGAGACTCATCCGATCTTCCCGGTCTTCGGACTGGTCGTCAAGCACGGTAGAATCCATATTAAGTTTCATCTTACCTTGTGGTGTCATTAGTATTCGGTGGTTACACTCACTCAGGTGGACTCTAGATGAGGAAAATGTTCCTAATCAGGTCGGAGGGTGTGACCCTCTCGAGACGGGGGGGGGATTCTCGGGTAGAAACCTTCACCGGAGGACATATCAGGGGTAATACTACGTGTATGTATCGCAAAGGTCGGGTCTGGATTCTTCAAGCGACCGGACCAACCAATAAGAAACTACGAAAAACCACGATATAATCACAGTGTTCCACGGTAAAACCACAACGTTACCTCCTCAAAACCTTTTCAATCAATAAAACGTATTCAAAACACAGAGCGTGAGAATGAGGGTTGAAAATCTTAAACCATCCCGTCGGGGAACTTCCGGTAAGCCAAAATGCGCCTATGTGCGTCTTAACCGGGAATTTAGTTGAGTTACAGGGGTGTAGTTAATCCTGTGCTCCCAATGACCGCGCCACGTGGCGGAGCGACTCTTTGCTTAAAGGGTAAAGTCAATCCTGTTATTATATATGTAATATTTAGTACCTAATGTACTATACACCATCCTATGTGACCCACTCCATACTTCATTATTGACCATCTTGTCACAAAGTTGTCCTGGAACCACCATAGACCAGTCTTCAACGCTTCTTCAACCTCATCCGTACCACTTTCGAACGACATTCAGCTGATCCCGACCTGGTTCTCGGCCGATCATCAACTCGGGTATCAGCTCAGAACCAGCTTAGGATCGGCTTCTTGGGATACTCTGCAAGCGACTCCAGCACTGACCTTGACCGAATTTCTTCTATTTCAGCACCTGGAAGCTGATTCGGGACTGATCCGGACCAGTTCAGAATCGGCTCGAAACAGGGTCGGAACCATCTCCGAATCACCTCAAGATCACTTCGAACCATCTCGAAACCAACTAGAAATCAACATCATTTGCTTGCTCAAACCTGTCCACAGCCTCCAACATGCGTTAAACTCGAAAGGGCGGTTCGAAATCGGTCCCTCTAATGAGGTTGGACTTGACCCAAACTTTTAATGCCGATCGGGGCCGTTCGCCGATCCTCTCAACTTGTTTCAGCCGATATATCCCATGGAGCCCACCATCTTGTACATAGGAACTTTGAATACGCTTGATCAAGCATGGCTGTAGGATGATTCGTCTCATTTAGCTAGTTGACTGGGGTTCTACTCTCGTGTCAATTAAAAACCTTTCGACCACCGATAATCGACTCCAATAACTATATTCCGTCGTAACCACTGTACCAAACCATCGGTAACCTGCTTCGTTACCCGTGTCTCGACCGGTCCGGCTTTAAAACCAACCCGGTCCGGAATCTGGATATACTTGTCTGGTCGTGATACTTGGCCGATCCATTGTTCTCTGGGACAAGCTGCGACAACGGTAACACCATGCTTTTCACGATAGCGCATTATTACTTACGCCATCCTAAATCGAACCAGCCTGTCCCACCCATCACCGGTTCTGTCTTGATGGGTGTCCTGGCAACCACCAATCAGCATCCATAAGTGGATCACTTATTTCTGGTTCACTCTACCACAGCCGCCCCTGAGACTAACTGCAGTCATGCAACGACTGCAGTTCGACTTCGACTTCTTCCATAAGGATACTTTCCACTTTGCAATCATGACTGATCCGGTTCCGCCCCTTTGGCTCTCCCCAGTCTTCTTCGCCTGACCCCCCCCCCCCGATTAGGACTTCGCCACCCAGATCAAGCGCCGGATTATCCGATTTGTCTCCCTCGACCACTTTAGCTTCCCCGACGAGTTCGACCCTCTCGACCACTTCGGCTCCCTCGATCACTTCGGTCATAGCCAGCTCTCGTCCACCAGCGACGACTTTGATCTCCTTCCGTCCACCCCTGGTTTTTCTTCCTGGTCCCTTCCGAGTCGTTTCTTTCGGTTGCTCGGAGCAGCTGGAACTCTTAGTGGAAAGGCCTGGTTCAATTTTTTTGATCAGCCGACTGAGAATGGGTCTTCAGGATGCGATTCTCCAGCTGGCATCCTTATCTGAAAAAACAAACGAACGCTTCGCGCCGGATTAACAATCAGCAAGTTAAGATAGATCGCCTAGTACGTAAATCTGCGGACTTGATTCAGCGTTTGGAGGACTCACATGTAAATTATGACCTGCCCAATACTCTCCATGTTGATCAAGCCAGTGATCGATCGAGATTGGAAGACCGTGTCTGGCGTTTAACAGCCGAGCGTGATCGTTTGTCTGCTGCTTTTGTCACTTAGCGCACTTCGACAAGCCGTCCGACACGGTCACTTCAATGCAATCCATAATTCGTGCTTTATCTGTTACCGTCCGTGATCTAGGTATGTTCCTGTTTGTTTTAACTTATTCGGTACACATGATTGACTTTCTTCATTTTATCCAGATTAACGAATCAAGAACGTAAGGAAGTCAATGGTTGAGGTGGC
This sequence comes from Sclerospora graminicola, assembly GCA_001887855.2. Taxonomy (NCBI): domain Eukaryota; phylum Oomycota; class Peronosporomycetes; order Peronosporales; family Peronosporaceae; genus Sclerospora; species Sclerospora graminicola. Next base: position 4,242 of record MIQA02009448.1, on the reverse strand, counting down.
GGACCATATGCTAAAGCTTGAGAATCACCATCACGATCACGACCAGCTTATTCAAGAGAGAGTTCTTGCGATCCAGGAGGTGGATCGTCTGGAAGAGAAAACTTGTCACATCGACGAGCAGGCCGACTTCTTGGCGAAGCCGCTTTCCAATACTCGTATTAATCGATCATATTCAGAAACGTTTGAGTGAGAATCGGAAGGAGGATGACGATTGCCGACAGGAATTAGCTCTTGCTTGGGTTAAATTGGAAACTTTGCGGCTGGACAAACGAACTTGGACCCGCCGTCTCTCGACCCTGCAGAAGGCAGCTCATCAGGCGATCGACAAGGGGACTGACCGGAATGCTGATTCGGAACCTTTCCAGCGTTTCCGGAGTGAATTTCCCCTGTTGGGCGCTGCTCTTGGTCCTAAGACCAATAAATCGTCCAATCAATATCCTGAATTGGCCCAGTTCTCACCAAGATTCTCCCCTACTTCACATTCACCGGCCGATATGGAAGCAAGTCAGCGTCCGGTCGATAAAATCAGTTATACCTCCACCTGTACTGTCTAGTTTTTCCCCGATTTTGAAACCAAGTACAGCGCCGCCTGGTTCGGTAACCCACAAACAGAACTGTAATTTCAAAAACAAGCCAACTTCTGCAAAGCGTGTTCGTCTCTCTATTCCCGACTCTGATGATGATTCAACTGACTTGGACGAACGGACCCGGACCGCTATGGCCAAGTTGCGGCTCCGGCCGGTAGATTTCGGCAACAAGTCCAGTGAAATCGGCATCTATAACCAGGTAATCGACTTGACAAACTTGGACGACGACGAAAAAGATAGACCGGAACAGACACGACCTGCCCCTGCAAAGTCAAGCGGTTTCTCGTCAGCCGATGCACCATCGGCCGGCTGGCCTGCTGGCAGCGCCGAACGTGAAGTTGGGATAAAGACACCGTTTTTTGTATTGGTATCTTTATCCCAGCTTCACGCTCGGCCGTGGAACAGGACGATTAGTTACGATCCAAGCAAACCGTTCCTGGATCTGTATATCATATCACCGGCCGAACCGACGGCAGCTCAAATTGAGTCCGACAAACCATGGGGTGCTCTTCAAGTATGGGATTTAACCTTGATGATCCTATAGATCAAGAAGAAAATTGTTCTGGATACTACTCTCGCCCCGGCAAGTGGATTTTTGCGCCTAAGTCACCGGTCCTTCCGCCGGATCAATGGAATCCAGGTTTAATCACGGCAAATGCTGTACGGATTATGCTTGACTTAAAACCTTGGGAGGATCTTTCAACTCCCATTCTTGGGTTGGGTTTCCCCGATCGCCCATGGTTTCATGCACTCCAATCACGCCTGGATCGGTTTTGCAAAGAATATGTAGAGGATATGGGCGATATGGGAATCCACCCATCATTTCTAAAGGGGTGCGCAAGGACGATTGTGTGGTGAAGTGGCCCTGGATTTAACTGGCTTACCGCCCACGAGCGAACGGGAAGGCTGAAAGAATGGTCCAAACGCTGACTAGAGCTCTTAAGATGTATGTGGTGGAGGTCGATCAGTACGACTAGAACGAATACACCGAAAGACTTGTTTTCGCTATGGATTCGTCGTACGATCAGGTAAGGGGAGACACCCCTTTCTATTTAGCTTATGGATGGGATCCTTGATCCACCATGGAAGCTTCCATCCTAATAGGGTGTACCAGAAGCCGTGATCGAGACGCCCGTCGTTGGGGGATGGGGGTCAAACGTCATTATTCGCTGGCACGTGAACAAGTAAACGAACGCCTCCGGCAAGCTATTCAAGACCACACCGACCAGATTAATGACCAGGTCAGGGAGCATGTTATAGAGCAAGGCTCCCAGGTATGGTTATATCTGGACCGAGTCAAGGAAGGGTACGCGCGGAAGTTAGCCTATATGTGGCATGGTTCTTTCCGAGTAGCAGAGTTGTTCGGGGAGCACACTGTTAAGCTGGTTACAGCAGGCACTGACTACAACGTTTTTCCAATAGTTCACGTCTCCAAGCTGAAGTTGGTGAGACATTTCCCAGATCGCCCGCGTACGCGCCTGGTATCGGAGAGCTACCGGTTTGATTTCAACGAAGCCCTGCTGCCAAAAGATACCGCTGGATCCAGTCGAGTATGAAGTGGAGAAGATTTTGGGTGTTCGATCTGGACGGAAAACCAGGTTTGGACGGATCTTCAGGAAATTTCTAGACCAGTGGAAAAACTACAAAGAACGGTCGTGGGTGGATGAGCTGGATTAAAATTGTGGGGCACTGATGAGGGAGTTCAATCGCCAACGAGCGAGCCGGAATCGTTTCTTGGTCATGCAGACCCATGGAAAAGGTGGGGCTGACCCAGAAAATTAGTCTATCCGACTACCGGGCAGCAGGTCCGGCCAGATTAAGCGATAATGATCGACCAATCAAATGGTGGATAGAAACTAGTCTGGTCGGAAATATGCCAATCAGGTGCTGGATATTTTTTTCGGAGTCAGCATGAGTGATGGAGTGGCGAAAATGGATGAGTGTTTGGATTATAAAAGTAGAAAAAAGATATTTCGGTATAGGCAATTGAATGAATGATATATTCGGAGGACGATCCATCGATGAGTTCGTGTCGGTATCGTTGTGGCAGGACAGGAGAACGGTGGTGGATTCAAAGTGCGAGATACGTAGTGAGATCGTACCTCAACCGTTGTGCGGCTGCGACAAGACTCAGGGCGGCTGTGGTGAAGTGGTCCGGAATTAACGGGCTAATGAGAAGTGAATACACTCACCTGATCGCCAGAAATGTTCGTCCCAGCCAGCTCCCCGGATCGGCCACCATAGGACGCAGGATGGTAGCTGCCGGGTGTATTCAAAGCGGCAGGACGGTGCAAGGCATGGGATCGAGCCAGATGGGCGTGATCAAGGGACTCATTACCGGTTAGCCAGAAGTGGCCGGTCGGATCAGGTGGGCTGGATGGTCGTCGATGGTGGATGAACAAGGGGCGGATCGGCTAAAAGATTTGCGTGTGAAGAGTCATGAGGGAGGCTATGTCCGTGTACAAGACGGATGGGACGCAGAAGGTGGATGTTGGCCGCTAGAGAAGAGTCGACGTCAGTGGTCAGGTATGTCCGGATGGATGGCTATCCAGGTCGAGCCGGATATTTGTTGTACGGTACGCATCCAGGTTGAGCTGGATGGTAGCCGGATGGTAGCTAAAATCGTAGCCGAATGGTAGCTGGAGTGCTGGTGTACGGTACACATAGGCATCCAGGTGGAGCCGACTTGGCTATTTCAGGTAAGACATATAACTATGCAGCCGGGCTATTTGGGGTAGGTTACACAAAAGTTGTATTGGGTATAGGAAAAATAATCGTATATGGTTCGCTTTCTTAGACACAAGTCGCTTTCATTGGTTCACAGCAGAGGACTAACAAGGTCTCTTCTTGCTGCTATTGGTTTGCCCGTGGAAGGTTAAAGGAACCCACCGGAAGTCCCCTGACCAGGGTTCGCCGCGTTGCATATACTCAACTCAAGTCGCCCGTGTTTTGAACACGTTTATCTCTATTGGAAAATGTGGTAACGTTTTGGCCTACTGTGGACGATTGTGGAGTGTTATTTGGATTCCCTACTACAAACTCTAAACAGGCTACTTCGGGTAAGACACATGGCTGGCCAGCCAGGCTATTTGGGGTAGGTTACACAAAAGGGAGTATTGGATATAGGGATAAATCAGTATACGTTTTTTCGCTTTCTTAGACACAAGTCGCTTTTATTGGCTCACAGCGGAGGGCTAACAAGGTCCCCTCTTGCTGCTATTGGTTTGCCCGGGGAAGGTTAAGGTAACCCACCGGAAGTCCCCTGACCTGGAGTCGCGGCGTTTCGTATACTCACCTCAAGTCGCCCGTGTTTTGAACATGGTATTAAGTATTGGGAAGTGGTAACATTTTGGCCTTCTGTGGAAGTTTGTGGAGTTATATTTGGATTCCCCTTTACGTACACGTTTGGATTTACCCTTCATTATCATTGGTTTGGCTGGCCGATCGATTATTCTCGGTCCAGCCGTCGCAGTATACAAAGTTCAAGTATGTTGCCAGGCGAGCTCCCCGGTGACGATTTCTGCCCAGGAGCTACCCCTAGTCCTAACCTTCATCTCCTTATTCGACGGACTTTACACTTTTCGCCCTAGGGTCCACCAAGAGAGCGCAACCGCCAGTACTGACGGGTCCACAAGGTGAGCTTTCAACATGGAAC
>MIQA02009447.1:0-21663 GCA_001887855.2 Sclerospora graminicola | reverse complement strand
TGTGAACCAATGAAAGCGACTTGCGTCTAAGAATGCGAAACGTATACTGATTTTTATCGCTATGTCCAATACTTCCTTTTGTGTAACCTACCCCAAATAGCCTGGCTGGATAGTTATGTGTCTTACCTGAAATAGTCCAGTTAGCTTCATCCGGATCTCTTTTGTGTGCCGTACACCAAACCCAGCCGGATCGGCCGGATGCTCTTTGGTGTACTGCACACCAAACCCAGCCGGATCGGCCGGATGCTCTTTGGTGTATCGTACACCAAACCCTTCCGGCTCCGCCTGGATAGCCATCCATCTAGGCCCCCTTTAGACGTTGGCGTCAACTATTCCTGAGCAGTTTAACGTCCACCTCCGGCGTCCCTTCCGCCTTCTACAAAGGCCCAGCCGCCTCCCGGCGCGGACATACTTCAGACCATCCTTCCCTCGGTTATCCACCAACGACAGCCGTCCGGTCCACCTCTGACTAGCCCGGTCCCAAGTCCCTTGATCACGCCCACCTAGCTCGACTCCGTGCCTGGCACCCTTCTGCCGCCGGATAATACACCCGGCAGCTACTAGCCCGCGTCCCATGTTGGCCGGTCCGGGCAACTGGCTAGGATCCGCATTTCTACCAATCAGGTGGGGCGTTCACTTCTCATTAGCCCGTTAATTTCCAAGTCACTTCACCACATTTTGATCCGTACCTCAGTCAATTTTACGAGTTTGTCGACGATGTTTAGATATGTTGTTCACAAAGCAAAATCACGCGCAAAACACTTTTTACCATTCCCAAAACAACATTTTAAAGATAGGCTGCCATACAAATAACCATTTTTTGGGATGCGACAAACTTATGAGCACCTGACTAGTATAAAATTGCCAGTATAAAAAGAATGATTGTCGGAACTATTGCCATGGCTATCAGCCACGCGTTTGGTCCCGTCGACATTCAGAGCGATGAGGCGAGGGCCTCCGCTCTCCGATGAGGAGCGAGGCAGGATCAAGGGCCTACACGAGGCTTCGTTCAGCGTCCGGGAGATCGCGCGCCGGGTTGGGCGCTCGGCGGGAGCTGTGCAGCGTGTCCTCGACGGTCACACGACGGAACGAAAGAAGCCGGGACCACCAGCAGCGATGACCGAGCGCGAGGTGTGCTTGCTGTTGAGTACGGCAGCGACAGGCAACTACTCAGCCCGCCAGCTAAAGCACGAGCTTAAACTGGCGGCGTCGGTGCGTTCGATTCAGGGAGTGCTTGCCGATGTCGATTGGTTAGTGTACACTAAGATGGACAACACGCTGCCGCTTACCACCCGGGACAAGGCGAGGCGACGCGACTGGGCGTGGGAAATGCTCATGCACAAGGATAGCGTCGGGCTCTGGGATACCATTATCTTTTCTGGCGAAAAGAAATGGTACCTCGATGGGCCCGACGGTTTTCAACACTACTGGCGTGACCTCCGTCACCCTCCCCGCCAGACGAAGCGACGACAAGCCGGCGGTGGATCCGTGATGGTGTGGGAGGCCTTCAGCGCCACCGGTAAGACGAAACTGGCGATCTTACACGGAAAGCAGAGGTCGGAAGACTACCTTTTTACTGTCTCCGAGTATTTTCTTCCATTCGTCCACCTTCACTACGGCCTCGACTTCATCTATCAGCAGGACGGCGCGCCGATTCATACGTCAAAAGTGCACCAAAGCGTTCCTCGATGAGCAACAGGTCCGCGTGCTGGACTGGCCGGCACGATCACCGGACCTGAACCCAATTGACAACCTATGGTCCATTATGACTCGGCGTGTCTACGATAACTGGAGGCAGTACGACAGCGTTGGCGAGATTACGGTCGCGCTCATCGACGCATGGAACTCAATCGAGACTTCGGTCCTGCGAACGCTAATTGAATCCATGCCGCATCCTTGCCGCGAGGTCATTGAGAAGCGAGGCAATAAGACTCACTACTAATAAACCATCGTTCCGACAATCATTCCTTTTATACTGGCAATTGTATACTAGTCGGGTGCTCATAAGTTTTGTCGTATCCCAAAAAATGGTTATTTGTATGGCAGCTTATCTTTAAAATGCCGTTTTGGGAATGGTAAAAAGTGTTTTGCGCGTGGTTTTGCTCTGTGAACAACATATCTAAACAGCGTCGACAAACTCATAAAATTGACTGATGTACGGATCAAAACGTAGGTGCTCATAATAACTTGGCGCGGAGTGTATGGACGCTCTACATTGTTACGGAACAAGTTCGATTTGATTCGACAAAGTTCGATTGGGTGCCCAAATCTAGGGCTCAAACCCGCGGGGTTTGGTGCGGGTTGAGGTAGACCCGCAGCCCAGCCCGCAGGTTGCGGGCTGGGTTGCGGGCTGTTTGGGTTAGCGTGTTGCACATTGCTGGCCAAGGAAGGACTTCGTCAGAAGGCGTGGATTCTCTTCTGGTAGGATATTATCTCCTCCACTGTGAGAGGGTATATTAAATCCGTGTACACGAGGTGAAGGTGGCGTGGGAAGCTACTCAAAGTTTGAGGTGAAAGAACTGCGAGGGTGGCTGAAGAATATAAAGGGTATACTAATCATAGATTGAGCGAATTGTCCAATCTGCGGTTTAGTAATTGAGGCAGTGAGCTCTTGGTAGAATACCTTATGCTGCAAGATGAGTGCGTCTGCTTGCTACGACATGGAATAATATTTACAATGTTAGTCGCCCAAATGCCAATGCACGCTCAAATATTCAACCGACCTCTGTAGTAAACACCATTCCAGAGGCAATCTTACGTCTTTGCTTTTTTATAATGTTCCGATAATGTTCCGCAGTTACGTTGTCCTTCCTTGCTTCAGTACAAGCTGTGCTGCGTCACTCTTTTTTCTTGTAGTGACAAAGAGGGCGCCGGACCGCCCCCCCCAACTGTGGGTTGTTAAAGTTAATTTACCTTACTGTGGGTTGTGTGTGGGCTGCGGGCTGGGCTCAGGTCAACCCGCAACCCAAACCGCGCGGGTTGGGTGCGGGTTTTGCGGTGCGGGTTGGGCCTTAGGAAATTTCTTTTCTAATTTTAGAGGTTCAAATTTCAAATTGTCAATGCAGTTTTGAAATTGTGCTAACAGTTACATAAAGTAGTCTGAGTTGAGGAACCTATCGGTACAGTACTGGTATAATGCTCAACTATGAATCAAAAGTTCATGCGTTACGAGAAGAAGGGATCCGACTGAAAATCAGTTCCCAGTGCATCTTTACCCAATTACCAGCACCGGACCCAGATAATGTTGGAAACGGTAGAAGTGCGACAACCCGCTATGATCAGAACATACAAAAGGTAAGATATATTAGATAATTATAGTCTAACCTAATATATATAGGGCGTGCGGTATGGGTGCAGGATGAGAAGTGGGATGGAGTAGTGCGGGGCACTCACTCCAAGGTAACCGAGCAGGGCTCAATGGTTAGTTGTGAATTATCCCTCACCTGCACACCCAACCGAGTCCCCGGAGCCATTCTGGCCCCGCCTGTTGTGGGTTTACGTATTTCCTTAATTAAGTGCTAATTAGGAGTTAAACTATTGCTAATTATGGGTACACTCAGTGGTACACCAGATCCTACACAAGGTACGACTGACCCTAATTTAGGTAGTTTACAACAGGTTATGAGCCCAACAGGGGCAGGTTCAAGGGACCGCGGTTCAACCGAACCGGGCTCGGACCGCAGGGTCGCAGAAGGGAATACTCCTTTCGACATTCTAGTTTTCTCCCGTCAAGAAGAAAGAAGGAATCTGGGAAATATTCAGCGATCACTGGGGGAGGAATTAGCGGCGGCACAAGACAATTTGACAGGCCAAGGAAACATGAATACGGCCGGGCATAGTGACCAGATGCGGATGTATCGCAACATGGCGCAAGAATTTCGCATGGAGCCATTCAACGGTGAAGGGTTCAAAGTTTATAAGGTGAAGATGAGAGCGAAGCTTAATGCGGCGGGATTATTAGCGCTGGTCACCGGCAAGGAGAGATACAATTTTGATTGGCCAGTAGAGATGAAGGACACCTGGGACTGCCGATATGCTGCGGCGCATGCGATGATAGTTGGGAGTCTTGCAGATGCGGTGGTGATACGCATGGAAGAAGTTATTGAGACGGGAAATCCCATACGTCTCTGGGATGCGTTGATGGCGGAATACGATGGAATGCCGGCGCGCAATAGGATCGTTGTGGAGAAGGAACTTTTCAATCGCTTCCTGAGGCCTGGAGAGCGCATGCTGGACTACATTAACGAGATGACACAACTCGAAGGCGAGTTACGCAAGGCAGGAGAAGTCATGGATGAAGAAAAGTTTGCAGAGCTGCTACTGTTTCAAACAAAAGAAGTCTATCCGGATCTCTACAAAGAGTTCTCACGCATGAAGTCGTTGTCAGTGGAGAACAAAGTAAGCCTACGGCAAGTCAAGAACCGGTTGATTTACGTGGAAGAACAAGAACGCAATGAGCGCGGCGACGCAAGGCGTGAGGTTCAGATGAACAACGTAGAGCATCGGCAAAACATAAGACAAGTTACCATGCAAGGAAGGCGTGAGACACTACAAGAGGCAATGCGGCGGAACCCTTGCAGAATATGTAATCAGTATGGACACTGGATGCGTGATTGCCCGCGCAGTATGCGTAATGGTGGGGAGGCAAACCCAAGTCACTATGTACGAAGTAATCGAGGAGGCCGTGCAGGCCGCGGTGGCAGACACGGTGGGCGCGGTGGCAGACGCGGAGGTCGCGGCGACGACCAAAGTCGATATGGTGGATGGCGATCCAACTACTCCGGAGGTGCAGGGACACAAGATGAACCAATACCAGTCCTCATGGTGCAGGCTAGCACCAAGGATCCATTACTTCCTACAAATGTGATCGAATGGAAACTTGACAGCGGAAGTCAAGCAAACGTGTGTAATCTACGAGAGGCCTTTCTTGAGGTATACACGGTAGAAGGCAAGGACTTAGTTATGATGAATGGCACAATCTCTACGGTAACGCAGATGGGTACGGTGTTACTCTGCGTGCAGAACGAACTCACAGGCAAGATTGAGAAACGCAAGCTGGAAGATGTGTGGTATGTACCAGAAGCGCGTGCCAACATTATTGCATTCGATTACTTCCAGTCACGTAAGTACAAGGTGACACTTCATGGCGAAGAACAATCGATAGCGCACGTAACGAAGGGAAACATCAAGATCAAGTTCAATAAGATAAATGGACTCTACAGGCTTTGGACACATGTCTACACTGGCGCTGGACGCGAGATACTGGGCGTCTCGCTTATGGATAAGCGCAGCAAGATCAAGGAAAAGCAAGCTGAAACAGATGCACGAACGTGGCACAAGCGGTTCAATCATGCTAACCACCAAGTAATCAAGAGCATGGATAAGAACAAGACAGTCCAAGGACTTAAGATCAATAAAACGTTGGCAAACTACGACTGTGTTCCGTGTGAAGTGGCTAAGGCCAAAACAATGACATTTGGTCATAAGACAAGGAAAGCCACAAGGCCATTGGAAAGGCTATGTCTTGATGTGGATTCAATTAAAGTGAAGACAGCCTGCGGTGCAAGCATGTTTTTACTCGTCATAGATGAATATTCCCGATTCAAGTGGGTCTTCCTACTCAAGACAAAAGATGAGGCGGCGAACCATCTAACAAGACTGTTGCGAAGACTCAACACGGCATTCATACACCGACATCTAAGGATACAAGAGTTATATTCGGATCAAGGAACAGAATTCGTAAACAAGGAAGTGGATCAACTCTGCAAGGAAGAAGGAATTAGTGTACAAACAACGAACGCGTATTCTTCTCAAGAAAACGGCTTGGTGGAACGTGGAAACGGTGTGGTGGTGATGAAAGTGCGTGTATTACTTGAAGAAACACAACTACCATTCTCACTATGGGGAGAGGCACCTACATGTGGTAGATACCCTCAATGTGACAGGGTCACGGGTAATCAACGGGAAAAACCCTCATGAACTACTTTATGAAGAGAGACCGGATGTCTCGCACTTACGCACATGGGGATGCGCAGTGGACGTGTTAGTCATGAAGAACAAGAGTCAGAAGAAGGATAAACTCAAACCGATCAAGATGCCAGGGTTGCTGATCGGTTACTCATCGCAAACAAAAGGTTACAAGTGGATGTGTGCACTTGATGGCAAGGTGGGCACAGCACGAGGTGGAAACATGACATTTCGAGAAGCCTCACACTATAGATGCAAGTTATGTGCAGAAAATGATTGAAAATGCGTTTGGTGACGGCGATCACGCTCTACCAGCTACCATCCCGTATGTACGGATGCGGGCAGGCATGGACAGCTTGGTCACAGAGGACGTTAGCAAGATAACCATTGCGGTGAGGGAGAGAGAAGAGGAAGATAAACCAGTGGCATTGGCGTATGCCCCAACCGAGAAAGACAAAGAGGCATTGGCATATGCCCCAGAAGAAGATAAACAAGAGGCATTGGCGTATGCCCAAAGAGAAGTGGTGGTCTCGGAAGAAGATAACCAGGAAGAGATGCAGCCAGGAAGGCGCATTGATGGAAGGCCAGAGCGCAAGCGACAAAAGAACACAAGATATAAGGATTATATTGGAGTGAACAGTGTCGATACACGAGAGAAGATTGGAAATCTTCGCGCATTACAAGTGTTGGCCGTACGCACGGCGACATCGGTACAACCTTGTGAAAGGTTACTGGCAGATGACGTGAAGGTCCCACGATCATTCAAGGAAGCTGTGAAGGACTCACGCTTCGCGGAATATTGGCGTGCAGCAATGGATGAAGAGATGGATTCTCTTTGCCGCCATGGTGTATGGGAAGTGGTGCCTCGTAAGGAAACGAAAGGCAAGCTCACAGTAATTACAAACCGCTGGGTCTATGCGGTCAAGAAAGAAGAACATGGCTATGTTAAGCGATTTAAGGCGCGATTGGTTGTGCATGGATACAAGCAGACCTATGGAATCAACTACTTCGAAACCTACGCTCCGGTTATTCGATTTGAAACCATCAGGGTGGCTATATATCTCGCAGTACAACGAGGTTGGTTTATCTTACAGTATGATGTGAAGACGGCGTTTCTTCATGGTGAACTTCAGGAAGAAGTTTTTATGGAACAGCCGGCGGGCTATGAAAGGCATGGCAAGAGCCATGTATGCAGGTTGATTAAGTCTCTTTACGGGTTGCGGCAGGCACCGCATGTATGGAATCAGAAATTGCATGAACATCTAGTTGCATTTGGATTCAAGCGTATTGAAAGCGATTACGGACTCTACGCCCGATACCAGGAGGGGGAGATATCAATGTTGCTTACGGTATATGTGGACGACCTACTACTGATGGGTCCACAGGCAGCATGTGAAGAAGTAAGAAGGCTCCTTCAAACGACATTCGAGTTAGTAGATCTCGGTCCGGTGAAATACCTCCTTGGGGTAGAGGTGATTATAACCAAGAACTCAGTGTTTTTCAGTCAAGAAACGTACATCATGGAGATTTTGAAGCGTTTTGGCATGCAACATTGCAATGGTGCACCCACACCAGAAGGATCATCGTTGGTAACGACAAGCAAGAAGGAAGACATTCGAGACATGCCATATCGTGAAATAGTGGGCGCACTACAATACCTTGTCTCGGGATCGAGACCTGACATCGCACATGCAGAAAGGAAGTTGGGACAATACATGAGTTGTTTCGATCAGCAGCACTACGCACAAGCTAAGCGTGTGTTAAGGTACCTCAAGACTACATTCGACTATGGTTTGAGGATGCAAGTACAATGATCGAGTGATCCAACCAGTGGATCTAGTCGTGTATACGGATGCAGATTATGCCAATGATTCGGAAGACAGGAAGAGTGTAAGCGGATATGTAACACTAATTGATGGAGCTACAGTTTCGTACGGATCACGTAAGCAAGGCATTAACGCGTTGTCAACAATGGATGCGGAGTACTACGCTATGCATGAAGGTACAAAGGATAGACAATGGCTGAAGAAGTTATGTGAAGAACTCATGGTCGACTACAAGAAACCAAGGCTGTTGAGTGACAACATGGCGGCAATCTATTTAAGTGAAAAGCCGGGCAAGCATCACCATGTGAAACACATTGAGAACAAGTTTCATTACGTGCGTTCCTTGGTACAGGACAAGAGACTTACAACCGAGTATGTAAACACACAAGAACAGGTCGCGGATGTGATGACAAAGGCGCTGGCGCGCGTCAAGTTTGTTAAATTTTGGACTATGCTTGGTGTGGTGTCACGAAGAGCAGCGGCGTATGCTCAGGAAGGACAAAAGCTATCGATGGAAGAAGCTAAGGAAACAGGGGGAGAACAAGGCCCTGAAGAAAAGGATGAGTGCTTTGCACTATGGATTGAAGCAATGAAGAACGTTGCAGCTCAGGGGGAGCAATAAGATGGATATAGTAGAGTAGACCGCAGGGCGGGGCGGGGTCCAGAATGGCGGGTACGCGCAGGGCGCTAGTCCCATAGAGCAGGGCTCGAAAAGAACCATTGAAAGTCAGCCAAAGGACAGAGTCTGTGTGGATAGAAGATCGAACGCGGTTGTCGAGGGGGAGTGTTGGAAACGGTAGAAGTGCGACAACCCGCTATGATCAGAACATACAAAAGGTAAGATATATTAGATAATTATAGTCTAACCTAATATATATAGGGCGTGCGGTATGGGTGCAGGATGAGAAGTGGGATGGAGTAGTGCGGGGCACTCACTCCAAGGTAACCGAGCAGGGCTCAATGGTTAGTTGTCAATTATCCCTCATCTGCACACCCAACCGAGTCCCCGGAGCCATTCTGGCCCCGCCTGTTGTGGGTTTACGTATTTCCTTAAATCAGTGCTAATTAGGAGTTAAACTATTACTAATTATGGGTACACTCAGTGGTACACCAGATCCTACACAAGGTACGACTGACCCTAATTTAGGTAGTTTACAACAGGGCCAATCTATACATGTTGCAGTTTCGTGGTAACTTTTTTTATTTGGATGATACAGTTTGGTCAATTTTAGAGCGCTAAAACCTTCTATATGCTCCCGAGCTATTTTAGATCTTTACTCGGCAATAATTCCTTCGTTACGTTAATTTAATGATGATACATTGGGTTTTATGATCAAAACGATTTGGGAGTCATTTGATGGCACACCGTTTGATAGATGAATTGTACATGCATGCAAGTTTATTGAACATTAAAAGTGTTTTTTTTCTGTTTGTATTTTCGTTTGGACTTACTAGTTTTTCAAGTAAACGGTCTACGCTACCTGGAACTCATCCAGCGATGAATAAGGATTTCGCACAGTAGGAAAGTTATGCCCAGATACATGTACTAATATAATCTTAACAACGATAGGAATTTCCCGTCCCGGCACGTGTTCACGTGCTTAGTACTATAACACCTTCCAAGCAACGTCATACATGTATTGATACATGTACATTTATACCGAGAATCTCCGCTGCTCCAGTACATTTATGTACCTGCAAAAGAGGGCACCACACTCGGCCCGTCACGCTCAAGAGGAGCGTATACGTACATGTTGCTTGCTGCGTACATTTGAATAGGCAGTTAATTGGTCCTTTTACCTGGTGCAGAGGTGTATGCCCCAAAAAATGCTCCGTGCAGATGACAATCCATGTAGCAGTAATCGCCAAACGAACACTCCACCTAGCATTAGAATTTTGTGGGAGCAGCTGGTACAGTCGTACAAATTCAAATTCAAACCACGGCCCTTTTTTCGTTAGCAATGCATGTGACAGGCAGGGTTATTCATTCGGCAAGTCTTTTACCCTTTTCCAATTGCTGGCCGTCGACGCTGTCGACGCGATTGAAGCCTGTCCTGTGCTGGCTGCCCTTTTCGTGCACGCCATCCCCTCAAAACAAATGAGCTTGAACTTTGACCCGGCATCACTAAATTTAGTTTCATTCCGCATCTTGCGTGCTTCCTCGTAGTTCAACTTGAGATCTAAAGCCGCACCCGCCCCTTCATCTCATTATGAGCACCCAAGAAATCTCGCAACACTCGCAATTGCGCCACACTCGTTCCATGGAATTGGGCGCGGTACGCAAAATCGACACGTCGAATCAAATGGAAGAAGTCAAGACACTGATTCGCTCGGGGGGAGTCTTTAACGAGACCACTGTCACTGACGAGGTTGACTATTTCTATGGTCCATTGGGTATCCACGATTTCTACTTCGTTGGCCAGTCACCGCAGGTGATTGCGCATCATATCCAGAGTCTCATCGCCGCGAAACTCATGTCCAAGGCCTCCAATCGCCCTGACGTCAAACTCGAACAGGAGAGCGATCATGGAGCTTTCTTTGCTGTGTTGAGCAACGTCGTCGGTCGTGCCAACGAACCCAGTCGTCGCGCAGCTCGATACGACTCTGGTATTACGGAAACGGAAGTCCTCGAGCGCCGTATTGAGAAACACTATCTTAGCGGTTCTAGTGGAGTCATTGGTGACGGTGTGAAGGCCGGTTACCAGTATCTTGAGAAGGCCGAAGCCACAAAGAGGCAGACCTACCGCATGCAATGCTACCGCTCTAGTGGCGTGCTAGACCCAGTCTCAGTGCCTTACCATGTTCGCATGTACTTCTTGGAGAAGCCCGACTTTGTTGACCCGAATGTGAGCGACAAGGAGACTGATATCAACAAAGTAGCTGACAAGGTCTTTCTTGAACGCTCGGGTCCGCGTCTCAAGGAAGTGTACCAAGAGTGCATTATCAAAGCCATGGCACAAATGACCCCTGCTTTTCACTCGGAAGTATGGACAGAGACAGATGGTTCCAAGATGGCTCGGCTTGCCATTGCTTACCGTAGCGGTGCGACACACTCTTACTTTTCTAGTATCGCGGACGTGTATCGCCAGCACGGCCTCTTCTCCCAGCGCAAGTATGCTGAATTCTTTGCCAATGGCATCGTTATCTACACTTTTTACTTACAAATGTTGAATAATCCTACGGCTGGCAACGGATCGTTTGAGGACCGTCTAAACGCGACTGTGAACGATGCGTCAATGCACTTTACGCTGCCCCGCACGTCCCTTACGCCAATGCTAACTGACGGTCTACTGACACCGCAACAGATTGCGTACGCCTACGCAGCGTGGAAATTTACATTTCACTTCATGCATCGCTTGCCTGAGTCGTTTGCCATTGTGAGCAAATCGCTCCGTGATCGCGATCCCAATGCGTTTGCTCGGTTGGAGCAACTTCGCTCTACCATGAAACTAAACACGTACACGGAGTCGCAGATCTTGGACCATATTCTGAGCTCCGCTGACATTGTAAAGATTCTGTATACAGAGTTCCAGGCGCTGCACGAGCCGACCAAGGATAGCAAGCATGCAAAAATCGATACAAGCACCACAATGTCGACGCTCCGGAAATCCATCGTCGCGGAGCAAGCTTTGCAGATCTTTGCACTGTTTCATGTTTTCAACAAGCACATTCGAAAGACAAACTTCTTTGCAAACGACAAGGCGGCGCTCTCGTTCCGTCTCGACGGCAAATTTCTCAGCAAAACCGAGTTCCCGGATGAACCGTACGCTATTATCTACGTGATTGGCTCCGAGTTTCGTGGCTTCCACGTTCGGTTCCTCGATGTTGCGCGTGGTGGGATTCGCATGATCCGGTCTTCCCATGCTCAAGTATACCTTAACAATGCCTCGTCGCTTTTTGATGAATGCTACGGCCTCGCTTCAACGCAGCACCGCAAGAACAAGGACATTCCAGAAGGGGGCTCAAAGGGTGTCGTGCTCCTCAATCAGGCGCACCAAGACAAGGCTGACGTGGCTTTCCGCAAGTACATTGACGCCGTCTTGGACCTCATGCTCATGAAAGAGCCTGAAGAGGATATCTTGTTCTTGGGTCCTGACGAAGGCACAGCTCATCTCATGGACTGGGCGAGCTCCCACGCCAAGCAGCGTGGCTATTCGTACTGGAAGGCCATTACGACTGGCAAGTCGGCCACGCGTGGTGGTATTCCTCATGATGAGTATGGAATGACAACCCACAGTGTGCGGGAATATGTTGTCGGCATCCAGCGAAAACTACAGCTCAAGGCACCGATTACGAAGGTGCAGACTGGTGGCCCTGACGGTGACCTTGGTAGCAATGAGATTAAAATGAGCACTCAAGAGGAGACGATCGCCGTCGTGGATGGTTCGGGTGTGCTATACGACCCGAAGGGTATTAACCGCGACGAACTTGTCAAGCTTGCTGACCAGCGTAGCCCTATTTCAGGCTTTGATACGACCAAATTGTCACCGGAAGGCTATTGCGTGCTCGTTTCTCACAATGATGTTGTGCTTCCCACTGGTGAGGTGGTGGAGAATGGGACCGAGTTTCGCAATTTATTCCACTTGCGTCCAAGCCTAACGGCCGACTTTTTCGTGCCATGCGGTGGTCGCCCTGCTGCAGTGAATCTCAACAACGTCGAGCAGTTCATGTACCGTGAAGATGGCCGCACATTACGCTTCAAATACATTGTGGAAGGTGCCAACTTGTTCTTTACGCAGGACGCACGTTCCCGTCTCGAGGACGCAGGAGTGATTTTGTTTAAAGATGCGTCGGCAAACAAGGGGGGTGTCACGTCGTCGTCTCTTGAGGTGTTGGCAGCTCTTTCCATGACAGACGAAGAGTTTGCGCTACACATGCAAGTGGATGAAACCACCGGGAAGCGTCCGGCCTTTTACGCTGACTACGTGAGCGAAGTTCAGAAGCGAATTGATTTGAATGCCCAGCGCGAGTTTGAATGCATTTGGCGGGAGCACGAGCGCTCGGGGACGTACTACTCGGTGCTGACGAATCAACTCAGTGAACGTATCACGGATTTGAGCGCCAAGATTCAGCACTCGGCGCTCTGGGAGAATGAATTGCTACGTGAAAAGGTTTTCGCCGACGGCTTTCCGGAAATTTTGCTCCGTATGACGCCCAAGGAAGAACTACTGAAGCGCTTGCCAGAAAGCTACACGCGTGCTTTCTTTGCGTCCCAACTTGCCAGTCGTTTCATTTATAGTGTCGGACTTGGTGCACCCGAGTTTTCATTCTACGAGTTTATCCAGGACCTCATTGGCGGCAAGTAAACTATGGGCTGGCATAGATAAGTAAGCTATAAAATGTGCACATTTAATCAAAATCCTTTACGAGAGTGATACTTCAATCGTTTGACTTCGTGTGTCTTACATCAACTATTCCTGGGTAGCTACACTTGTTCTTTGTATGGTATCAGCCACAAGTCAGGGGAGCCTCAGACCAAGCAAGGACAATCAACACCATACATAATCTAAACTAAATACCACAGACAGTAGTAAACTGTGCACGATGCAGCGTTTTCAGGTATGTTGCGCGCAGAGTTAAAAGATGACAGTCGCGTCACTACTCTCATTAAGCGCCTCTTGCTGGTGGCTGCAATCTCTGTGTGCTATCAATGCACAGAAATCCAATGGACTTTGAATTGGAGGCTAACTGTGACTTCATGTCGATCAATGTCTTTAGACTGCCCTCCGCAAGAAGAACGTGTGGCAGCGTGTGGCCATCTTTGACGTCCACGTTAGTGCCGTGACTCGCCGTGATGTTTCCATGTCCATCATGTCAACGCGTGCGTTTAGCTCGCTGCCTGACCACGAAGTCGTGGGTCTGCCAGCTCTGTCCCCCACGATGGAGGTGGGCACCATTGCGAAGTGGAACAAGCAGGAGGGGGACCTCATTTCCGCTGGCGACGTTGTGTGTGAGGTAGAGACGGACAAAGCTGTAGTTGACTACGAGGCTACCGACGACTCGTATCTGGCCAAGATCCTCGTACCGGCTGGCTCGGGCGAAGTTGCTGTTGGAAAGCCCATCTTTGTGACTGTGCTGGAAAAAGAAGATGTTGCTGCTTTTAAGGACTTTACAATTGACAGTACACCTGCAGTCGAGGCCGCTCCGGCTGCTGCTGTTGTTGAAGACAGTGTCCCTGCTGCAGCCCCAGCTACTCCGTCTCCACCTTCCGCTGCACCACGGGCTGCCTCTGATTCGAGCCGCGTATTTGCCAGTCCGCTCGCTAGGAAAATTGCACGCGAGTCTGGGGTCGTTTTGTCTGTAATCAATGGGTCTGGACCAAACGGCCGTGTTATTAAAGCCGATGTAGAGGCTGCAATAGCTGCAGGCACTGCCACTTCGGCGGTGGACACTGCTGTCGATGCTGGGGCTCCTCATTCTTACCTCTTCGACCACCACGTCTGACTTCACAGATTACCCAATCAGTCCACAAGCACAGACAGTTGCCCAAGAATTTACGCAGCAAAAGCTCGAAGTACCACACTACCATCTATCGACAAACTTGACGCTTGACAAGCTCCTTGATGCACGTGCCCGTCTAAATGCTGGTCGTGGTGAAGACGAGCAGTTGTCCGTGAACGACTTTATCGTCCGTGCTGCATCGATTGCCATGCGAAAAGTGCCGGAAGCCAACTCGAGCTGGAAAGGCTCGTTCATTCGACAGTTTAACGACGTGAATGTCAACTTATTGGTGTCTTCAGATGCCGGTGGTGTGGTTGCCCCCGTGCTGCCCCAAGTGAACCGAAAGGGTCTCGATGCGATTAGCAAAGAGACGCAAAAGGTCATGACCAAGGCAAAGGAAAGCGCATTTGAACCTGCCGACTTGGCCAATGGCACCTTCACGATCTCTAACGTGGGCCAATTCGACGTACAATCACTGGCTGGTATTGTGCGTCCGCAACAGGCGTGTTTGCTGGGTTTGGGCACTATTGAGAAGAAGGTGGTGCCCAACGATGACCCCAACGCAGAGCAAATTTATAAGTACGCGCATGTGATGACTGCCACGCTCGCCTGTGATCACCGTGTCATTGACGGCGCTGTGGGTGCGCAGTGGCTGGCGTCCTTTAAGGAGCTAGTGGAGGATCCACTGAAGATGATCCTTTAAGTGTTTCAACCGAAGTCGCCACGGGCCAATAAGAAGTGAATAGATGATCAAAAAGATATTGGCTTTATCACGTGTCCAGCGGCTCTGTGTCGTCTTGGCGAGACCGTTTTTTTTATCACGAGACACGCTTATCATGCCCTCAGCAAACGCAACTGCATGTACTCACTCCTTTATAAATTTTAGAATGAGATTAGGAGGTTGGTAAAGTCGCAAATTATATTTGATCACCAAACTGTCAAATTGTACACAAAAATTGTGTCAATTCGTTATTATGCGCAATGCATCAACACAAACCTTGAAAGTTGAACTTCTAATCAGTAAGCTGACCTCATAGTGACGTGACCGTCGTGTACCTCGACACATCAAAATGTTCTATGGACAAAAGTACCCCTGTGCTATCGATTATGTACATTATTCTGCTCCAAACACGTGTGCCGGTCTGCGCGTAGCGCTCGTGGAAACAAAACTTACAATAACACATGTCCTCGTACTCTACTCGCCCTGTTTTGATTTCTTTTTCACCAGGTTTTCAACTACTAAGCGACCTCTCTTCCCTTCGCTGATAAAAGAGCACATAAGCACTAGAACTATTGAGCTCAGGCTTCTGAATGGCTTTTACAGTCCCATCATTAAAGTCAAACCATTCTTGAGTATCTTCGTTTAGACACTCGGCAGTGTAGTGGCCGCCATTAAGGGAGCCCACGTGGTGTACGATACCTGTGAGATCGTAATGTGTACTGCCATCAACAACTGCATCGATAGCACAGTACTCGGAAATGTCGAGGTTTTGGGCAGGAAAGTCGATGCTGATGCTCACTTTCTCTCGACTTTTGATGGAGTAAGAGAATCGATTAAAGTGTAGCACGAGCACCTTGGGAAGCCGGTAAATTGAGATTTTCTTGGCGACTGATCGATGTCTCTTGCACATAACGCAGTAGTAAGAAGCAGCACCGTCAAGATATTCCTGCTCCGTATACGCTTTTAAGCAGTCGTGTATCGATATGCCACCATTGTTCGAGGTGTTCCTCGTTGCCGCATCGGTCGTGGAGAAGCTATTGGATATCCGCGACTGCTTCGGAGATTTCCTTTTCCCAGTCTGCTTTGGTACGGGCAAAGATAAATCCCAAAACACATCAAAGCACAAGGATCGATGCCTGCAGGTTCCGCAACATATTTCCGACCGCAATTGGCCGCAAAAGAGTCCAGACAGCGCGCTAGCATTACGTTCAAGGTAGAATTTCCAGTATTCGTCTGACACATCTCGGTCTTTGGCGTCCAGTCGATCTTTAATTTCATGGTAGGCTGGTTTCTTTTTAATGCGGTTGAGATCTTCATGCAGACCGTCGAGCAAAAAACGCAAAAATTCTTGAGCATCCTGCTGTTCGAATCCTGAGAACCGTGACGCAATTTTGCCAATCACGCGTTTAAGTTCAACTGGTCGAAAGGTAGTAAACGTATCACCAGTCCGGAGTGCCTTAATGAGATCAGCAAAGGCGTAGGCGAGAGCGCCTTTCGTGGGACTTGTTTCATTAATTTCGAGCGCATACAAATCAGTTGGATAGAAATGTTGGGCTAGTGCTGGAAGATTGCTTACGCATTGCAAACAACTATTCATAAAGCTATAAAAATGTAAAATTTAGTCTTAATTCAACCCCACAACAAGAAAATAGGGATAAATACCAAGTATTGCCGAGATTCTGGAGTCCCACGAGTCCTCGATATTGTTTTTTCTTCGTCAGATCATTTATCGGCGACAAAGTCGACAACGGTGTCGTCAATTGTGACGTGGTCGCTGACACTCTGACGTTTGGTGCCAGTCTGGGCAGCTCGCTGTTTGCGATTGACGGCCGATTTAATGCCGAATTGCTGCGAAAGTCTGGAGCATTGTTGATTTTATCACTAGTATTAGAACAGCTTATGGCTGTCGACTGATGCAAGCGACGCGAATGAAACCGAGTCAACGACGCGAATACACGCGTTACGGACGACGAGCGTGAAATTGGCAAATCTGCTCGATGATTCGCAAGAGGATCATCAAGCTTGTCATCGCTTGGCAGGGGCTTAGTTGCCAGCTGATCAAATCTTCCGGTGTTTGAATTTGCAACCTTCATGGGTCTCGCGGAGAATGGCACCCGCATGTGAACTACGCCACCCAACAACGAGACGAGAAGTGAGACAGTTTACTACCTTTTAATTACTCGGTTACAACACGACTACGGGGATGCAGCATCACATTCTAGTACCTGCGGAGGCGTCGTTTGCCTTGAATCTGTTAAGGCTTTAAAGACTGCAGACGGCTGTCTACGGTAAGTCAACGAGGTCTGATTAAGACACATGCAAGCCATACGAAATGAGGGTAGATGCAGAAATTTATTTCTAAATCAAGACATTTTTAAGTTGCGTCGTCTTCAACTCTTATCTTGATCACCACGATTACAAGAATAGATTGAGTCAATTGCCGATTTCAAGGATTATTGCCGAAAAATGTCTCTTAGCCAATCCAATTGTTCTATAATGCATCCCAAGCGCTGTGATTGGCTAAAGAGATGAATTACACGGTTTATTGCCGATTCATTGATCACCTGAGATTGTCACGCTGCGCAAGCTTCACATCGACGGCGACCTCACCAAATGTGAAAATGTACGTTGGCGGCGCCAAGGTTGAAGGTTGTCTTGCCTGATCTGTGAAATGAATAGAAAATGTTGGTTTTCGTGGAAAATATCACTTTTGGAGATTTTCGATAGTTTGAACCAATATGAATTTAGGCTGTGACCTATTTTTGTATTTTGGACTACTTCCTCCGGGGCAAAATAAACGCAACATATGCACAAAATCCATCGTAATTGGTTCAAAATTACTTTTTATAGAACACGGATTGGATGAAAAGAAAGCACTAGATCACCTCTTTCTGTTAATATTTTTTATTCTCATTAAATACCATCCTAGGGCCGACGCTATGACGGAATGAAAGAACACAGCGACGGCGGTCGACAAGAAAACTCCCGCCCTAGTCCAAGATGATAATCAGGACGTACTAAAAGCACGCAAATAAGTGAAACAGCAACGGTGCTGTGAGAGGACGAAGTTTCTGCTCCTCAAGAGTGCCAGATCAAGCGTTTCGCAGTCCAGAGTGGTCGAGCTTAATGTCGCTTTTCGGGCGGTAAATATCCCATTTTTCAACACTGGAAGCACCTGAACGTGATGGTTGTACATTTTTCGTTGTTTGGATGCATTTGTTATCGCTCAGCAATACTACGAGGCAAGTGGATTACTACATCAAGACATGTTAAGCTAAGAAGATGTCCTAGCTGCTGTGGTCCGATCAAGGTACTGTATTGAATTGTTTCTTGTTATTTTTTTATAATTTTCAAGTTTTTATGTGTCGTTTTCAATAGTTCGCCCATTCTCTTCTGATTATGAACCCCTATAGTGAATATTTATATAAGATGATAATTGGATACTATCAATTTAGATTTGCTGCGTTTATTTTGGACACCTGTATATTCCGATCGTGCGTTTATTTTTCCCCGGAGGAAGTTTTATTACAAGTCATCGATTATCAGAATAGCTTTTGTCACTTCTCAAAAGGAAAGTTACAATTGTGCTTGTAGCTAGGTGCATGCAAGACTAGCGGTAAAAAAACACTTCTTAATACACTTACAGTTAAACAAGTTCCTGCGGAACTTGTTTGGATTTATTGCTTACTATCGGCTATCGACGACTCAAGTTTCTTACCATCGCGTTGTGACTATGGAGATCAAGAACATTCAACAGGTTATGAGCCCAAAGGGTCAAGACGAAGTAAAACAAGAAAATCTGGAAGACAAGCGAACAGAACTCAAGAAGGAAGGTGAAACATTATTGGATTTAATGAAACGACTCGCTGACAGAATTGATCGGCTGGAGGAATTACGGAATAACGTGGATATGGAGAGTTGTGGTTTCAACAATTCGATCCGACTGGGGACGAAGATGCGGATGGCATCTTTGGAAAATACTCCAGAAAAAGAACCATATGCGGAAGAACATTTCAAGAGACGCGCTGGAAACCTAGGTGGATACCCGGATGTAAAATTTCATGCACAAAATGTGCCAGATATAAAATTTCCGGCGCGAAGCGTCCCGCCACTGTTTAAGACACCATCGGCAAAGGACTGTAACCTGTCCATCAGATTTTTTGATGGGACTGAAGTATACAGAGGATTGGGTGCAGGGTTCAAGCAGTGGGGGACCCGATTCATCCGGCAAGTAGCCATTGCGGAATCGGCACGCGGCTATATGTGGACTGAAGAAGTTAAAGTCGACTTGTTAGGCCACTATCTAAGCGGAACGGCCGGGCAATACTACAACAGGCAAGTGGATGGATGGTGGAGTAAAATTCCTACGCTGGTACACATCATTAACAGATGTTAAACGCGTTTCACACAAGCATAACGCCTGCCCAATCGATGAAGCTTTTTACAAGTAAAAAACACCCAAAACGGAACTGGAACGAGCACTATCTGTATATGGTAGCTATCTCCAAATCGGTGGGTGGCAGTGAATCTCTGGTGGTGGATATATAGTACACTACGCTTCCGCGGAGCTGAAAACCATTTTAATGGCAAGATACAAACACACCAGGACGGATTACCTTTGGCAAGCCGAAGAATTATGCCAATTCGCACAGGCTGTAAAAGGTGATGCGAAACAAAGAAGAAAATATGGAATTGAAACAGTGAATTACGTGGAAAACAAGTCTAAAGGACGCCTGTGGTGAAGCAGGACACTTCCGGTCGAAATGCCTAAAAAGAAAAGTGTGAAAAAAGTGTAGTTTACGCTTGCTATTATCGACAGGAACACGTCTTTCGAAAGGAACAAGTGGATCTCGACAGTGGTGCGAGTATGTGCATCGTGAAAGACGATTATATCTTTAAGAAGCGGAAGAGGTAAACGGAAAATGCGTCTAGGCAGATGGAAAAACACTAAGCATTTCGAAAAAGGGCTGGGTTAAAATTAAAGTGAAAGTGGGAACGAAACCTCGAATAATCAGATTGGAGAATGTGTTTTTTTGTGGAAAACTTGGCAAGAAACATACTATCATACGGTCTGCTTGTGGAAAAGGATGCGAGATGACACACATCGGCGGAAAACGGGTGATGAAACACCGGGAAAGTGGACAAGCAGGTTTCGATGTGGAAATCACTAATAAGGTGTTCACAGTGGGCGTAGAAGTCGAAAGAGATTACCGAAAGGTAGAAGAGACGGTATATACGGTGCTGGAAGTTAACGAAAGAGAAGTGAGTCGCGAAACTGATGTCCAAGAAGGGTCTTTGATGCATTTTTATGCAAGACTCGGACACCTGAATTACGACGCCATTGAACGGATGGCGAAAGATCCAAGTTTTGGAATCTCGCTTACGGATAAAACAAGATTAAATTGTTTCATCTGTGCGCAAGGCAAGCAATCGAAGAATGCGAGGTCCAAGAAGGATAGTGGTGCAAACTCGCCTACAGATTGTATTGGTGGCGTGATATGTTCCGACTTAAAGGGACCTATCACGCCAAGATACCGATTCGGAAACAGATATTTAATTAATTTCGTGGATTTCAAGTCTAATTACGTGCGAGTGGTTTTGGCAAGAACGAAAGATGCTGCTGCGAAAAATAAAATTAAGTGGATTTCAAGTCTAATTACGTGCGAGTGGTTTTGGCAAGAACGAAAGATGCTGCTGCGAAAAATAAAATAAAATAAAAATTAAATTACCTAAATCTTTTAATATTAATTCTATATTAAAAGTAACGTAAAACATCAGTTTATCGCAGTACATCAGTTTTCCGCAGGAAACATCAGCTGACCAATTATGTGTGTGTATTTTTGCTACGCGTCCCACGATTGGCTGATTAATCGAAAGCAGCAGTTTTTCGCAGTAAAGATTTTCCGCGAAAAACTGATGTTTTTGATATTTTTGGTCGACTTTTAGGGTTTTTAAACGACATTTCTATGCCGCGAAAAACTGATGTTTTCGATATTTTTGGTGGGTTTTTGGTCGACTTTTGTCAGCTTGTATATTTTTCCAGAGACATCTCTAAGGATAACCCTTTACACCACCGCCTAGTCCATGATTCGAGCTTTTCATTGGTTCATGCGGATTCCACCTATCTGCTGATTGAACAAAATTATCCTAATTTTGCTAAGGTACCCTATTTCCTGCGATAAACTGATGTTTTACGTTATTATAGGTAATTTAACGGATTTAGAATCTCTTTTTTTATTAAAAAAAATTTTAAATAAATTAGGAATTTTAAATATTCATTATGAAAATTTTTTAAATAATCAAAATATTAAAATTAATTCTGATATAACATCAAATTTTTATTTAATAATAATGTTCGAGCAATTTTTAGCATTTTTTGAACGACAATTCAACTCTAAGGTTCATGTCCTAAGGACGGACGGCGGTGGCGAATATCGAAATCTGGATGGCTTTTGCAAAAACACTGGCGTATTATGGCAAATAAGCGAGGTAAATAACCAATCGAGCAACGGAAAGCAGAACGCATGCTCCGAACCATAATGGATATGGCTCGGTGCATGTTATTTTCGTGTGGTGTCAGCCTTGTTTTCTGGGGTGATGTGGTAAAGCGATCAGAAAATATTGAGAATGAAGTGGACCTCACATGGCCGTTGATTGGTGACGATGGAACACCCATCAACATATGACGGTTGATGGGTGGGAAAGGCC
>MIQA02009443.1:0-17335 GCA_001887855.2 Sclerospora graminicola | reverse complement strand
TCAACAAGCAATTAAAAGCACTACATTCTGGATGAAGACACCCTGTGTGGTTGCTTCATGCCTTTTTGCTGTCTCAATAGCAGCAGTCGGTGGTCGTCAGCTGCACGATGGTATCGACTACGAACGCTACCTCGTCGAATTTGAGAAAACCGATGTCGAAATGAAAAGGTGGAAAGTCGCCTATTGGCGCAACAATGCATGGCTGCCGAATTTTCCCCGAGATCTCAGTCCCGAAGAAATTGACGAAGACCTACGTCAACGAATCTTCATGAGTAAACAAGATGTTCGACAGGCGCAAGACGCTAATCCGAACGCTAAGTTCTCGATCATGACGCCGTTTTCAGCTCTGACCAAAGAGGAATTTGCTTTAAGGATTCGAAACGTGTACGTCTATGGCAACTCAACGACGAAACGGACTGATCCTACTCCCACTCCCAAGAGAGGAACACGGTTCGATACCATCACTATTGTTGCAGCTCCGAATCCCGTACCATTCCACGCAATTACTGTTGTTGCTGCACCCGTGGCAAGTAATTCTGATGGCGCTTTGAACCCTTCCCCAGTCCCTGGAAAATCCCGATTTCTCGCTAGTAGCGGTGATACAATGGCTTATTATGAAATCCCCCCGACTGGAAACGGAATGTATTTTCCACACAAGATCCCACCGCCAGCCCCGGCCAAAACCCCACCCACACCCCAATACGGACCCCCCTCCGGTCCAATTTTTGAACGATTTCTCAGTGATACGACGACTACCTCTCTTGTCAGTCCGAATCCAATGCCATATACTCCAGATATGTTAGCTACTACCGTCACTGTCGCACAGAGCCCAAAAGCACCCGGTGCGGTGACTCCAGTTGTTTTGACGCCGCTTCCCACGGTTACCTATCCTGTGCCCCAGTGTCCACCCCGTGTTCCAAGTGATGGTATAGGTGTAACCGTCGTGGCAGCTCCATTTCCTGGAACAGGTACCATTGTTGCCGGTCCTCCTGTCAACCCACCTGTCGATTTGGTAGCCCGCACCGTCACGGTCGTCAATGTCGACGCTACACCAATAAATCTGAGCCCGTCTCCAGCCCCAAGCAGCAAAAATAATGACTCAACGACGAACACCTTCCCTGTACCCCCATGTCCACCCCCTGTTCCAAGTAATGGTATTGGTGTAACCGTCGTGGCAGCTCCATTTCCTAAAACATTTACCGTCGTTGCCAGTCCTCCAGGTGGTGATGGTACGACGATTACCGTTCCTGTCAACCAGCTAACGCCAATTTCTCCAGATTGGATACACCAAACTGTCATTGCCGCACCCCCCAACGCATTTACTCCCGCTGTAGGTGCGATGAACCCTCCCCCAGTCCCTGGAAAATCCCGATTTCTCGCTAGTGCCGGTGACACCGCGCACCCAACTCAAATTTCAAGAGGTTTAGCGGATCCGAATCAAGTTGAGTCGCGGTTTTTGCGAGCCCAGTCACGCGCTTCTGTTCAAACGCATGAAAGTAAGAAACGAGCCGGCCGAACCGTCGACTGGTCCGATTCTCGATGCATGCGTTCAATTCAAAGTCAAGGTGAATGTAGCTCCTGTTGGGCGTTTGCTTCCGTTGCCGCGGTGGAGTCTCTGCAATGCATTCGAAGCGATGAACATGGGATTCGAAAGTACTCAGAGCAAGAACTGGTAGAATGTGATTTGCGCAACATGGGCTGTGATGGTGGTACTGCAAAATATGCATTCGAGTATATTCAACAAAACGGGTTATGCTCAGCTAAGTCTTACCCGTACACTTCACTAAATGGCGGCTCTGAGTCTTGCAGCGCTAGTTGCTCGAGAAAGGAAACCGGTATCACTGGATACAAGAAGCTTCGCGAAGGCAACGAGGCTGAGCTTATCGAGACCCTTCAGTCGCAACCTGTTGTCGCGGTGGTTGCAGCGGGTAACGCAGCTTGGAAACAGTACACTGGTGGTATTTTGTCTAGCTGTGGCACCTCTGCGGTAGATCACACTGTGCTCATTGTGGGCTATGATGAGACGTCTTTCAAGGTACGCAACTGGTGGGGTGAAGAATGGGGCGAGGCTGGTCATATTCGATTGGAGCGCACTTCATCTGGTTCAGGCACCTGTGGCCTCCTTAAGGACATGACGCACCCAACGATGTGATGATAGCTCGCTTTTCTACTTGTAATGTACTGTTGTGCATCCAAAAATTATAAGCACTTACTTCAAATTCAAGTTGTCTTAGTACATTTACCCTTTATAAGAATTACCTCTCTTAACTAATAAAGAAGCATTACCCTTGGTACCCCCCTTTGAAGAATTAACACACAAGAGAATAAGTGGCATTGATTCCGCTTCACATGCACTTATATGTGCATATATACATTAAGTGCTAATGTTTCTACTGAGGTAAAGGAACTCTACATGAATGTCTCTACAGACATAATGCTTAGTGTCAATGATAAAAGTAAAATATAATTATTTTTGCCTTCTTGCAAGCAAGTTCTTCCTCTACCTTCACTACTTCGACGCGCAACGTGCTTACTTCAACAGGTTATGAGCCCAAGCTCCAACCTCATCCGATTTTCCTCGACCTGACCGCTCCGACAACTTTGATGACGTCTGAAGGACCAGAATTCAAAGCATACCCGACGGAAAGAACTGCTTCGATTTATTGAAGATCCCAACTACGAACTCAACCCAGTCGTTGACGACGATGACGAAGACATGGTTTCAGAAACCGACGATGACCCAGATTCGGATTCCAACTACGATGGCGAAAATGACTTGCAGGACGAAAATATGGAGCCGGATCAAGAACTGGACGACGATGAAGAAGATTTTGTTGCATCGACCGACGTCCGCCGACTCACCATCGAGGATTCGGTAGTTCAAGATGGAAACGACGATGTCTCTAAGCCTGCAACTCCTGTGCTCCCAGCTTCTGCTCAAGTTGAATCCTTTGGAACACTGAATGCCAGGAAGGTTGCCAAGGCAAAGGCTAAAGTGTGGTAAAGCGATCGGAAAATATTGGGACTGAAGTGGACCACACATGGCCGTTGATTGGTGACGATAGAACACCCATCAACATATGACGGTTGATGGGTGGGAAAAGGCTGATCACAGTAAAAGGAAAAGGTGGCGGACAACGGATATTCACGATGTGGAAAAATCAGCCAAGTACTGTCGTTAAGCCCAGTCCCAGACACTGACAGAATGATGGAGATCACGATCACGATCGTTACTACAGTTACTAAGTGGAGTTCCCGTGGATGTAATAAGAAAAGAGTAACTGTTGACATGACGTATCAAGGGCAGGTGACCAGCCGATCTCTGAATGGTATAGTGGTTGAAGTTGATCATGACACGAAGTTACGGCCTGATCAGCCTATTATGCCCGAGCAATGAAGATTAGATGTGGAATGAAGTCGGGCATGTGGAGTGACAGGTTGTGTGAGTGATGATAACCTATGGGTTTGTCCGAAGATGACGTGGCAAGGCCTGATCAGGCCTGATTAGCCGAGATCGGTGTTATATGGTTGCCCTGACGGGGTATAAAGGTCGGAAGTATGGCTTAGCAGATGAATTGAGTCGTGATAATGATGACCCAGAGCGTTCCCGAGGTGATCAACGGCTGATCGGCCTGATCACCACCTGATCACTCGGCTGATCACTATGCCGATCGTGATCAGGGCTGATCAGCCTCTGATCAGCGTTCAGATGCAAGGGCAAGTAAGTTTTCGGTTTGGTCGGGCTGTATACGAAGTGGACAAGTGTTGAAGAGCAGATCTCAAGTGGTTTCAAGGTCGTTTGTTGAAGATCGGGATGGGTTGAAGATCTTTCTGAGAGTCGGGTCGTGATCAGGGCAGAAGTGGTACAGATCAGCTTGAAGGTGCAGCCAGGATGGGCAAGGTGGTGCTACGCAACCGTGCGACGAAGTAAATAGGTTCTAAGTATAAGTCAGGCATGAGTTGGTGTACGGTACACAGGTATAGGACATTGCATATATAATAACAGGTTTTGATTTTCCCCTTAAGCAAAGAGTCGCTCCGCCACGTGTTGCGGTCATTGGGAGCACAGGGTTGATTAGTCCCCTCTTGCTCAGCTAATTCCCGGTTAAGACGCGCTTCGACGCATTTTGGCTTGCCGGAAGACCCCCGACGGGTTTGTTTTAGGTGATCGAACCTCACCCTCAACGCGCACGTGTTTGGAACACGTTATTAATATTGGTAAAGGTTTTGTGGAGATAACGTTTGTGGATTACTGTGGAAGATCGTGGTTTGATCGCGTTTTCTTGGTTTCGTTATATCTCTCTCTCATTGGCTGGCCTGATCAGACGAATTTTCCTGATCAGTGCCTAGATACTGATTAAGTATCGACCCCAACCCGTTCTCCGGTGAAGATTTCCACCCGAGGACACCCCCGTCTCGAGAAGGTCATTCCCTCCGACCTGATCAAGATCATCGTTTTCGTCACCGAGTCCACCTAAGTGAGTGTAACCACCCCCGATCAACGGGTACACAAGGTGATATGAAGATAAACATAGATCCTGACGCGCATGAAGACCGGCCAGATGACCGGGAGGATCAGATCAGTCACCACAATGGTGATTCATCTGATTTTGATGCTGATCAGGATCGACGGAGTACCCCCTCCGATAGTTGGTCGTCCGGGCCAGTGGGTATCTGGATTCCACCCAAGACTTCGGTCATGGATTTGGAAATCGGCTCCACCACACTGGTGCGCGTGCCCGGGTCACTTGGTGACTCAGGATATCACCGTGATTCCTTTGATGATGAAAAAGATGTGAAAATCAAAGTGGAGGAAACTTTTTCGTGTGTATTGGAGGAAGGCGTATCGTCTCCGATGCTGTCCATTTCTAAAGGAAGCGATGATCGACCTGGTCTGGTGGAGTGCCAGGTCGAGATTAAAGATGAAATAACTCCCCATGTGGCCCCGATCGGGGCCGATCTGGGTTATAGTAAAGTTGACTATAACCCAGGAAAGGATCGAGGTGTTAACCTTGATCCTATGCATAAGAAGAAAATGGAAAAAGACAGAAAAAACATGGGGGCGGATCATTGCGATCCACCTAAAAATATGTGAAACCTAAACCGAAGATCTTCGAGGAAGACGAAGAGAAGATCGAACCAGCCGAGAAGACCACTGTCCAAGATGTGGAACGACTGTTCTATCTTCGAGAGTTTCACAAGTTCCTGGCTACCAACCGAGTGATGAAGATCATTAAACCTAAGATCATCGGGAAGCTTGAAGGTCGAGCGACCCGGCCGGTGGTCACAGGCAGTCAACTTGATCTGATCAGGAACCTCTTGGCGCAGATCGACGAGGTTGGCTTCACTACTGGTGCCTTCGACGCGAATATGCTATTCGATCTGGATCAAGAGACGATCAGAGAAGCTATGACAACTCTGTATGATCACCTTGCCTCGTTACTAGGGGCGAACCCAGTGGTTCAGTCGCCTATCGCGGATCCTTCGTACCGATCACAGTTGGTTGAGTATCCTATGGATATTGAGTCGATATATCAATCGTCATCACAATCTGGAGCGGCCTCCACCGACTCCTCGGTTGGGATCACACGTATGACGTTGGGCCCGAAAGGGATCCAGCAGATCGACCCCAAGATCGAGTCGCAGAACAGGAAGAGAAAGCCTGAACCTGGTAGAGTCGGATCGGACGATAGTTTCGAAGATGCTCAGGAAGTGCCACAGGCCAATCCGACCTCCAACACTGGTCATACCAACATGCCGGAGGTCCCAGAGCAATTAAAAACCATGTTCGCGACTATGATGAACCGATTTGTGGGTGAACAATATGGATTGCCTCAGTACACACCTGGACAAGGACAACCATGGCGATCAGCATCGAACATGAATCAGTCCGCTGAGAAACCGGTCAAGAGACCCGTGGACGTGGAGATGGAATCAGTCCGATCAGCCGGAATTGTTCGTTCGATATGCCAGGCCGATCACCAAGGTCGATTTCACCGATCACCCCCACGGAGTGATGTGGACATGGAGTCAGAAGGTGAGATCAGTCAGCATTTCGATCCAGATGATCTGGACATTGAGATGCCTCGTAGGGCGAATATGGCCTCCGCGCAGGCATTTGACAGTGAATCCGGAACGATCACCCGAGTGCGAATGTCTGCGATCTCGGAATTGAAAGATTTCACCGGCAAAGATATGGATGATGATCAGGCCAGAGCTTGGTTAAGTCGGACTAAGTCAGCTTTTCTGAGGGACAAGACACCGGAAGGTGAAAGATGCCTGATCTTCGCTGATCTAATGAAAGGTCCGGCCAAGAACTGGCTTAAACAGCTGAGTCGAGAAGTGCGTCTGAAGTGGCCTCGTTTGTGTGAAGAGTTTGAAGAACAATATTGCAACTCGGGGGTGTCTGTCGCTAGACAGTACTACCACATGAAGAAAAGGTCCGATGAGACGCCGATCGAGTACTTACATCGGTTGAATGTTGCTGGTCTACGCGCGAAAATGCCGATCAAGGACCCACGGCACCCGGATATAGCCCGTGAACATGTCGAACACTTCATTGGGACTCTGGATAATCGCGATCTGGCTGATCAGCTAACCCTGCTCCGTATAAAGGACTCAGAACAACTGGAACTGACTCTGAGGACGCTGCAGCGGGCCAAGAGTCGACAGCCCAAGGTCGAGGTAGGATCGAACCGGTACCGGTCCAAGCCACACCCTGATCAGGGCAAGATACCGGCAGCCCGACCAGCCAGAGCGATTCGAATGATCGCGAAGGAATCAGACAGTTCGGGTTCTGAAGAAGAAAGTGGCCAGTCGAGTCTGAGCTCGGACGAGGAACAGTACCGTCATATCTTTACGACGGAGCCAGTGTATCGCCCGAGATCATCGACTAATGGCATGGACGGACGGAAACCTGGTGGTATTCAACCTGATCAGGACCGATCTCGTAAGAAATGTGTGCATTGTGGGTCGACCAAACATGGAGATCGTGATTGTTGGAAAAGAATTACGTGTGGAAAATGTGATCGTAAAGGTCACCCTTCTGATCATTGTTTTTTCGTGTGCAAGACCTGTGGGAAGCTTCATGACGCCGGCGCCTGCCCTATTGAAGAATTTTTTAATCTGATGCGCAAGTGGTATGTGCCGACTAAACATGCTGGTATGCTCCCACCAGATGTTGAGAAGATGTTAAACTAGATCGCTCGCCAGGTTGGAATCTGGTTCGAGCCGAGCGATCTACGTTCTGCATTTATGCATATGTCGGTAGCGGAGATAAGTTTGAGGAAAAGAAGATAACCGACAATACATGTTCTAATTCAAATTGCATCGATCGGTGTCCGATCTACAGTCTCAGAGTGGATGAATATTCCCGATCGGACGTGATCATGGAGTTGGATCTACTGCCCGGTGAATCCCGAGGATACTGGAAGTATCACTCTCCCGACAAGTGGTTTAAACAGGCTAAAGCTAATGGAAAGATCAACAATGAAAAAGCCACTATTTTATTTGACTCTGGGGCGGAAGTCTCGATCATCGACTCCGCCTTTGCTCGTAAGGTGGGATGTCGTATAGACAGTACCCAGAGGCAAGAATGTGTTGGGATCGGCGAGAGTTCATATATGACGGAAGGACGATCACGTGTGAAGATCACCCTGGCAGGATCCCTGGTCTACTATTTTAATGCTTGGGTTGGCCGGTTAGCCGGTCAAGACGCGATATTGGGGATGGATTTTATGGTACCAGCCGGTATACGACTTGACCTGTCTCATGGAACCCTGACTCTGCCGGATGAAGTGCAGATTCAGTTATCTGGCCGACGACCTTTGTATGGTACTCATGTACGGATGTTAAAAATGGGTCAGTACGAGAACATTGGGGTGTCCCGATCAGTCGATGTCATGATTCGGTCGAGTGATCGGCAACAGAAATTGTGGCTGACCCGTGGTGAACGATGGGTACCAACGTTCGTTAAAGGTATCGGCCGATCAAGCTATATCAGGGTCACAAATATATCCGATCAGCCGCTGATCATCCACGAAGACATGATCTTAGGGATGTGGTTACCTGAAGGGAAAGTACCTCGACAGATCGGATATGTTTCAGTGGGATCACGAAGATACATTGAATGGCAGAATCTGGCTTATCAAGCCACCACGGACATGATCAGTGACGAAGATTTAGCGGATGAAGATACCTCACCTATGGTCGAGAAGCCGGAGTATTCTACGCCGACCAAGCTGCTGATCAGGAGGCCACCGATCGAAGCGACAGGGGAAGGCCGGGTCAAAGAAGGTCCACAGATATTGAGTATAATTAGGCCCGGCTCACCGAAAACAACGGATCCAGATAGCGGAAATGACAGTGAGGAGTTCAGGCGCGATCATGAGAAGGAAAAGGAGGATGAACCAGCCGAAGTCATTACAGAGGAGGGTGAACCCGAAGTAAACCATCAGTCGAGTGACGTACAAGGAGCGACTCAAGATGACGCCGATCAGAAAAAGGCAGATCAGGTGGACGAGCAAGTGTGTATACACGAAGGTGGCGATCAGTACATTGAAGGTATCGAGAAGCAGATGGCCGTTTTACCGGAAGTATCGCCCAATATGCCAGAAGTCACCATGGAAGATCTACAGGTCGGTGATCCCGAAGTGAACACTCCCGAGCAGATCGATCAGCTAAAGAAGATCATCTGGAAGAGGCGTCACTTACTGATGGGGAAAGGTAACGCCCTACCCCCAGCCGCATTCGGAGCTGTTTGTGATATAGACGTGGGAAATGCGAGGCCGATCGCTCAGCGTTGTCGTAAAGTTGCACCTCAATACCGGGAGAAGTTATCCGATTTGATCAAGGGTTTGCTGAGTACAAAGATCATCCGACCATCAACATCGCAGTGGGCATCACCGATCGTGATCGTGATTAAGAAGAATGGGGTTGATATTCGATTGTGTATCGACTATAGAATGGTGAATCGCCTCACGAAGTTGATGGTCTACCCGATGCCCCTGATCAACGATTTATTAGAAGATCTGGATAAAGTTTTATGGTTTTGTTCGCTGGATATGGCTAGTGGTTTCTGGGTGGTTTCGATGACTGATCGCGCTCGAGAGATCTCGGCTTTCGTTACACCTTTTGGGCTTTTTGAATGGAATCGGATGCCGTTTGGATTAAAGAATGCCCCACAGATCTACCAGAGGCTGATCGACAATGCTCTCTATGGGTATTTCCAGATCAGTGCTGATCGGGAAGCCACTGATCTACATGATGTGTTTACGGAAGGTGAGCCAGACCAAGATCAGGGCCGATCAGTATTGGGAAGGCGATCATACATAGATGATATCTTGGTCACAGCAACATCCTGGGATATGCTATGCGATAAGGTCGAACGACTCCTAGACACCTGCGAGCGCTGGAATTTGTCGATCAGTGTGGTCAAGAGTTTCTGGGGTCAACCCAAGGTCGCTTACCTCGGCCATAACGTATCGATCCAAGGTTTGGAAGCAAACCCAAAAGATCTGGCCGCTCTCAGCAACTTACCTTTTCCCCGATCACTG
This sequence comes from Sclerospora graminicola, assembly GCA_001887855.2. NCBI lineage: Eukaryota > Oomycota > Peronosporomycetes > Peronosporales > Peronosporaceae > Sclerospora > Sclerospora graminicola. The sequence goes on along the minus strand of MIQA02009443.1, from coordinate 7,781 downwards.
AAGGCCATGCAATCCTTCCTCGGATCTCTGAATTATTATAGCAGATTTATCGAGGACTTCTCGATTTACGCCGCTATACTATATGAACTGAAGGAAGTTGATTATCATGGGCTACGAGAACGTGATCAGGTAGGAGGATCACCAATTGAGACTGATCACGAAGTTGAAGCTACTGAAACGGATTTCAAGACTGGATCACCGATTGATCGAACTATGCCAGGGTCAGAAGACCACATGAATCGAGCTATGGTAGCCTTCAGTATGTTAAAGGCGAAGATGATCTCGACGCCGATACTGAAACACTTCGATCCAGAGAAGATTCCCGTGGTGATCTTATATGCCAGTAAATGGGCAATATCGGCCGCACTGGTCCAAGATCACGATGGAGTTTATTGCCCGGTGACGTTCACAAGCCGAACATTAAAACCGAACGAAGTTAACTATGGTATTGTGGATAAGGAAGTGCTAGCATTATTACGTGTGTTGGATGTTTGCTACTCTATGCTGGTAACTAGATCAATTAAGGTATTATCCAAGCGATCTAGTTTGGCGTGGTTACTATCCGCGAGTGGTTTAGATGGAAGACTGGGGCGATGGGCAGCGGTGTTATCTCAGTGGACTTTGGAGATCATTAAGTGCACCAAGGGCGAAGAAGAAATTCTTGGAACGCTGGCAGCCAGCATCACGCCCCGATCAGAAGTCGATGAAGCCCTGATCGAGGTCGCTCCTCGGAAGCAACCACGTGAATCGATCACTATACCCCCACCGATCGTCGGCTCAGAGGAAGATCTGATCGTTGTAAGTTTCGACGGATCAGCGAGTGTGAAGAAAGGCGTGGGGGCGTATAGTGCGCTGTTATGGAAGCTGCCTGAATGGACTGTTATCTCGGCCGGGTCAGATTATACTCCAGGTATCACGGTCAATGAGGCTGAATATCGTGGTCTGCTGCTAGGTTTGGATCTCTTGCAAGAGCAAAAGATCGGAAGAGTAATCATATGCGGAGATTCAAACCTAGTAATTCGGCAGATCACTGGAGAGATCGATTGTAAAGCACCGCGTTTGAAACTACTGAACGATCGCGTTATGAAAGCTTTACGTGGGTGGCCAAGACATGATCTTTTGCATGTGAAACGTGATTGGAATCGGAGTGCAGATCACTTAGCCACTATGGCTATGCGTGATCAGGCCGGATCGATAGTTACTGATCAAGCGTTGCTGGAAGAACTGGTGGAGATCAATAGGCTGCCTGAGCTGATCCGTGTGGAAGACGAAAAGGAAGCAGCCCAGATCTTGATTACGACGAGATCACGAACCAGATCACCGCCCAACAGATCACCCTCTCGAGAAAGCCTGACAGAAGAAATAGTACAAGAGATGCGGATCGAAAGAATTCTCAAGGCTCAAGACGAGGAAAAATGGATCGTTGATTTGAAGGCGTTTCTAAAGGGTGATCTGGAGAAGTTGAGCCAGAGTGAGGCAAAAGATTGTGCCAAGATCGCGTCTAACTACGAGATCGACGAAAATGATCTATTGTTTTACTATGTCCAAGCTGATCAGGCCGATGCAGATTTGGACCGATCGGCAAGACTCGTGATCCCGGAGACTTTACAAGCTGATATCTTACACCATTATCATGTTAGTTTGGAGGGTGGCCACCAGGGCGTAGGTCGAACGTATCACAGGATCCGTAAACATTTTCATTGGAGAGGATTATATCGAAGTATACAAAAGTTTGTTGGGACATGTACGGATTGCGAAACTGGAAAAGGTATGCCAAACATCCGGGGAAGATCACCTGGAAATATCCAGGCGACCTACCCTTTCCAAGTGATAGCGATGGATCACATACCGTCCCTGCCAAAATCGTTCAAGGGCAATACAGAGTTGCTGATCTGGACTGATCTGTTCACGGGATTGGTGATCGCGAAAGCGGGATCTACCCGAACAGCCCAACAAGTCGCTTGCAGTTATGAAGAATGTGTTTTTCGACGATTTGGAGCCAGTGAAGTGATCAGGCATGATCGCGAACCGGGTTTCATGGCCGAAGTGTTCCGATCGTTTAATCAGATGCTTGGCCAGAAACAGAGCGCGACCATGGCGTATCGTCCACAGGCGAATGGTAAAGCCGAACGGATGGTGCAGACGCTAACGAGAGCTATCAAGATGTATGTCGCGGACTCCGCGCAACAAGATTGGGATGAATATGCGGAGAGACTGGTGTTTGCGTTGAATTCCTCTTTTGATCGGATCAGGGGAGATACTCCATTCTACCTGGCGTATGGTTGGGACCCCCGATCTACCATCGAGTCGGTGATCCCTGTTGGATGCACACGAGGTCGAGATCGCGAGGCTCGTCGATGGCGTATGGGACTCCAGCGTCACTACCAACATGCGCGGGAACAAGTCAACGAACGATTACGGAGGGCTATCCAAGAAAGAGCTGATCGGAACAATGATCAGGCCGATTCGCACAATATCGAGCCGGGATCAAGGGTTTGGCTTTACTTGGATCGCGTGAAAGAAGGATATGCCAAGAAGTTAGCACATCTGTGGCATGGACCGTTCCGTATAGCCGAACTGATCGGTGATCATGCCGCTCGGCTGATTACTGCAGGTACCGATTATGGAATTTTCCCGATTGTCCACTTGTCGAAGTTGAAACTGGTTCGAGAATACCCTGATCGGCCTAAAACCAGGCTGTCATGCGATGATCAGCCAAGGTTTGATTTTGACGAAGCTCTCTTACCCGAAGACAGTTGGGAAAGAGCGTTGGACCCGAACGAATTCGAAGTGGAGAAGGTTTTGGATACCCGATCAGGCAAGAGGACCCGATTTGGCCGAACCCACCGTGAATACTTGGTTCGGTGGAAGGGTTATGACGATCCCGAGTGGGTAGATGAACGTGATCTGAACTGTGGAGCTTTATTAAGAGAATTTGAACGTGATCGGGTGAGACGGAATCGATTTGGAGTGATGCAAACCCACGAAGAGGGTAACCAGGAATCTCAATAGCCTGGGTTGACACATTGTGACTGATCAGCCAAATATGATGATCGGGCAAGTGGAGATCAGGGCGGTTGGACTGGTTTGGAATAAACGGATACATATACATACATATATTACTCAAGAATTATACCTGTACGCATGAGAGCGACCGACATACAAGATGGAAGCGATAATGAGACATGAACAAGATATACGAAGGTGGAATGCGAAAATCATCAAGAACTGTCGTGATATATTAGTGATTATGGAAAACGAAATAGAAGTTGATTATCACGACGATCACAGGCCATACTTAGTGCGCAGGCGAGAAACCGTGTACCCTGGATGATCCATGGGACTTGATCGAAACTGGTTTCGCCAAGGTTCCTGCTGATCGGTCCAGATCAGGCAATCACGCAGCGTGGCGACCGGAGTTATATGCCCATAACCGGGATACCAATCCCCGCCGTCAGCCTTGAGTCCTCGCGATCCCGCTCGACGAACAGGTAAATGCAGGACGCCAGGGAACAGGAAAACGTCCAGATCACACTCGCCGTGCAGGATTCCGTCGACGATATAATCGCAGATCGTGGCCCAAGCAGCCCCGGCTTTGGTGCGTCGACGCTTGCGAGCATGATGGTAATGCTCGATCCACGCGTCCTTGCGCATCGCCGTCGTGATCGGGAAATGGTGAGTCGCCTCCCATATTGCTTGCACGTGCTCCTGGTAATACAAAGCCAAGCGTCCCTGCAGCTCGACAAACCAAGGGTGATCAGGAAACGCCAGCCCGGGCATAGGTGTCAGGAGGACATCCCAGGGTGCTGAATCAATCAGAAGCTCAATAGCGCCTCTGGTCAGCACCTTCGGTTGCCACTGCTTGTCTTTGGGCGCCGGCGATCTTGTCGGAAAGATCCTGCCTGGCGGACGAGACCACAAGCGAGGGACGAGTTTCTGCCTCACTTCAAGAACCCGAGGCGTCAGATCCCAGACCTGATCAGCACTCCAAGGTTTCCGTGTTGCCATGTGAGCGGAAGTCGGCTTGCCCTGCATGACGACATACAGATCCATGAACCTTTGGTTCGGATTGTAACTGTAATCGTCTTCTCCGACCGACGATTGTTTCGCCGGGATGAAAACGCCAGTGAAATTGAGCGGCGGGGCGATCGCTGCCCTAGTGGCCGCTGGAGGAATGTTAGGATCAGCTTGAGCCGGTTGTTCCTCCTCGAGATCATCGTCATCGTCGTCATCTGACTCCAGCAAAGTAACGGCCTGGGCCAACGAATTTACGCCTGAATAGCTTGGTGCTTGCGTACGGCGATCAGTGCTGCGCGATCGGGCCAGAACAGACAACGTCCTCTCGTCCAGATCAGTCGATTCGTCGTCCGAGTCAATCACAAGACGTGATCGCTTGGCGGGAATCATCTTTTTCTTCGACGAGCTGGTCTGCTTACGCTTCCCAGAACTCAAGACCGAAGGCGCTGATCTCGGAGTCGCCGGTGAACGAGATTGAATAGACGCAGAAGCCTTTGAAGTGCTGATCACGGGCTGATCAGCACTACGGACAGGCAAGGAAGCGACGGAGGACGCGGGTGAAGGCGGGGCAGACTCCGGAGACTGTGGCGGTGTGCCAGATGAAGTAAAAGAGCTGATCAGCCCAGGAAGCCGTTGTAAGGCCGTCCGAACTGACCCCGAACCGGTGTTCGGTTTGGTCCACCTCTCCATAGTCTGCACCGCGAGGTTTTTCAGGTCGCTGAAACCAGGCGCGATCATCGAGCTCTAGGGTTTCAAGTTTAACCCGAGCAAGATTAAGCCCGCGCCAGCAATCTTCAGCCGCTTTCCGACTCTCGCACAACCTTTTCTGTATGTCGGCGCGGCCGATGCGAGAATCGGAAAGTTGCTTGGCCAAGAGCTGGACCTGCTCATCCGAATAGCGAGCCTCGACCTCCCGACGCTCTACGTCCTCGGCAGCGCAGATCTTGTCGTGCAGCAGCTGATCATGGTCGAGACGGTGATCATCGAGCCGTTGTAGATGATCCACCATCTCGACCATCGAGTTTTTCATCGCCTCAATACGTTCATCTGGAAATAAACATGGAGAGTCAAATACGGATTACAGAAGGAGCGAATGAGATAAACGTACCCTGATCGCGGATGGTAATAGTCAGCGAATCGATCAGCGACTGTAAAGAGGCGACGGTGTCCGAAGGCTTGGAAAGTCGCCGAGCAGCGAGGTCAGCCGACAACTGATCACGCTCCATCGTCAAACCCTGAACGCGATCAGTCATGTCTCGCAAGTCTTGGCCAAGCCGGTCGTGATCTAGCCGGAGTGTCGATAGCTGGGCAGCCAGATCAGCGGAATCATGCGCCAAGGAATCAGCAACGACCCGACGGTCGGATAACTCAGTGGTAAGTGCCCGATTGGTATCATACAGAGAAACCAACTCGGGAATTGCACTTCGGAGTTCCGACCGTAGCCGGCAAGCCTCCACAGGCCCCAACGTGAATGGACCCGATCCATCTATTAGGCGAGCGAGCTGCTCCAAGGAACGGAGAGGGCGATCTGAGGAGGGTCGAGCGGGAGGATTCCAAGGCGGGCGATACGAAGCGAGAGTCGTTGTTGGACGGATGAGGCTGGTCGTGATCGGCGCCGAAGTCGTGATCGGGGCGATCGCGGGAGTAGTCGAGCTGGAAACGGAAGGCGAAGAAGCGATCGGGCGGGCAGCCGAAGAAGACGAAGAAGGAAGAGAAGATTGGCTCGCGTCGGCCATGGTGATCGCCAGAGAGGAAGTTTAAAAGTGAGTGAGTCGAACTGCAGTCGTTGTGCGGCTGCAGTTAGTCTCAGGGGCGGCTGTGGTAAAGCGATCGGAAAATATTGGGACTGAAGTGGACCACACATGGCCGTTGATTGGTGACGATAGAACACCCATCAACATATGACGGTTGATGGGTGAGAAAAGGTTGATCACAGTTAAGAGGAAAAGGTGGCGGACAACGGATATTCACGATGTGAAGAAATCAGCCAAGTACTGTCGTTAAGCCCAGTCCCAGACACTGACGGAATGATGGAGATCACGATCACGATCGTTACTACAGTTACTAAGTGGAGTTCCCGTGGATGTAATGTGAGAAGAGTAACTGTTGACATGACGCGTCAAGGGCAGGTGACCAGCCGATCTCTGAATGGTATAGTGGTGAAAGTTGATCATGACACGAAGTTACGGCCTGATCAGCCTATTATGCCCGAGCAATGAAGATTAGATGTGGAATGAAGTCGGGCATGTGGAGTGACAGGTTGTGTGAGTGATGAAAACCTATGGTTGGTCCGAAGATGACGTGACAAGGCCTGATCAGGCCTGATCAGCCGAGATCGGCGTTATATGGTTGTCCTGACGGGGTATAAAGGTCGGAAGTATGGCTTAGAAGATGAATTGAGTCGCGATGATGATGACCCAGAGCGTTCCCGGGGTGATCAAAGGCTGATCAGCCTGATCACCACCTGATCACTCGGTTGATCACTATGCCGATCGTGATCAGGGCTGATCAGCCTCTGATCAGCGTTCAGATGCAAGGGCAAGTAAGTTCTCGGTTTGGTCGGACTGTATACGAAGTGGACAAGTAGGTCTCAAGTGGTTTCAAGGTCGTTTGTTGAAGATCGGGATGGGTTGAAGATCTTTCGAAGAGTCGGGTCGTGATAAGGGCAGAAGTGGTACAGATCAGCTTGAAGGTGCAGTCAGGATGGGCAAGGTGGTGCTACGCAACCGTGCGACGAAGTAAATAGGTTCGAAGTATAAGTCAGGCATGAGTTGATGTACGGTACACAGGTATACAGGTATAGGACATTGCATATATAATAACAGGTTTTTATTTTCCCCCTAAAGCAAAGAGTCGCTCCGCCACGTGTTGCGGTCATTGGGAGCACAGGGTTGATTAGTCCCCTCTTGCTCAACAAATTCGCGGTTAAGACGCGCTTCGACGCATTTTGGCTTACCGGAAGACCCCCGACGGGTTTGTTTTAGGTGATCGAACCTCACCCTCAACGCGCACGTGTTTGGAACACGTTAATAATATTGGTAAAGGTTTTTGTGGAGATAACGTTTGTGGATTACTGTGGAAGATCGTGGATTGATCGCGTTTTCTTGGTTTCGTTATATCTCTCTCTCATTGGCTGGCCTGATCAGACGAACTTCCCTGATCAGTGCCTAGATACTGATTAAGTATCGACCCCAACCCGTTCTCCGGTGAAGATTTCCACCCGAGGACACCCCCCGTCTCGAGAAGGTCATCCCTCCGACCTGATCAAGATCATCGTTTTCGTCACCGAGTCCACCTAAGTGAGTGTAACCACCCCCGATCAACGGGTACACAAGGTGAGATGAAGTTGAACATAGATCCTGACGCGCATGACGACCGGCCAGATGACCGGGAGGACCAGATCAATCACCATAATGGTGATTCATCTGATTCTGATGCTGATCCCATCAACATCAACGGAGTACCCCTCCGATAGTTGGTCGTCCGGGCCAGTGGGTATCCGGATTCCACCCAAGACTTCGGTCATGGATTTGGAAATCGGCTCCACCACAATAACGTCCCGGTTACCCGATCGGCAAGGCCGGTCAGACCAGCTCGTGTCGACTAAAGCGCCAACGTTCAACCATAATATCATCCGGCGGTCGCAATAAAATAATTGTTCCAAGCTGGTCGGCGTATTCTGACCAGTACTCCAATACCTGGAGAAGGCCCGATCAGTCATTCCATCTCTCATGGGACGGTCGGCCAACCCGACCGGTCCATTT
>MIQA02009437.1:0-13575 GCA_001887855.2 Sclerospora graminicola | reverse complement strand
AAAGTCCGTCGAATAAGGAGACGAGGGTTAGGACTAGGGGTAGCTCCTGGGCGGAAATCTTCACCGGGAAACTCGATTGGCAATATACTTGAAGTTTGTATACTGCGGGGGCTGGATCGAGAATAATCGATCGGCCAGCTAAACCAATGACAATAAAGGGGTAAATACAAACGTGTACGTAAGGGGGATCCAAATGAAAGTCCACAATCTTCCACAGTAGGTACTTTTTCCAATATGAGATATAACCGTGTTCAAAACACGGGCGACTTGAGGTGAGTATTCACAACGCAGCGACTCCCGGTCAGGGGACTTCCGGTGGGTTACTTTAACCTTTCCCCGGGCAAACCAATAGCAGCAAGAGGGGACCTTGTTAGCCCTATGCTGTGAACCAATGAAAGCGACTTGTATCTAAGAAAGCGAAACGTATACTGATTTATCCTATATCCAATACTCCCTTTTGTGTAACCTACCCCAAATAGCCCGACTGGATAGTTATGTGCCTTACCTGAAATAGTCCAGTTAGCTCCATCCGGATCTCCATTGTGTACTGTACACCAAACCCAGCCGGATCGGCCGGGTGTTCCTTGGTGTACCGCACATCAAATAACCGGCTCGACCCTGATAGCCATCCATATAAGCTCACTTGACCGCTGGCGTCAACCCCTCCTTAGCAGCTCCGCGTCCAACTCCGGCGCCTCATCCGTCCTCTGCAAAACTCACCCTTTTTTCAGGACCCTTCGCACATACACCTTCCAAACAATCCGCCCTTCGGTCATCCACTGGCTGAGGTCATCCGGCTCACCTGACCCGGACGGCCCATCTACAGTTAGCTCAATTACAAACATCTCGACCACACCCATCTGGCCCGATTCCATGCTTGACACCATCCTGCTGCTGGTGGGTACACTTGGCGACTGCCATCCGGCACCTACGCCCTTGGTCCGCATTTTTTACCAATCACAAGGCGCCCTCGGTCGAATGTATTTCATACCTTCCCGTTGATTAACTCGCAAGTCACTTCACCACATTAGCGTGTTAATAAATTGTACGACGGGAAATAGTTTTGCAGTCAAGTTGGCAATAAAGTCGCAGAAGATTTAACTTTCGCAGCAAATATTCACTTTCTCTAATAGTTGCAGCCTGAAAAAATTTAGCCAATGATCTTTAGCAACTGTGTTTTTATCTGAGTTATAAAAGGAATTAGATGTTTCATGCAGTCCCTACCTCTTTTATGTATAATTTGCTATAAAATACTGCAATCTGCATCAGGCGAGTTATGCAGTTGAATATACTCATAATTGTTAAAAAATGCGAAGAAATCTGCGCAAGCATAGTGAAAAATAGATGCGATATAACAGGGCGCCCTAGAGGTTGCTTCCGAAAAATGGTTCTATCTCGTAATATATTTTACTCCCAAATTGGCATTCGATACATTAGACCTCATAATTAAAAAACTGAGTGGTTTCTTAAACCGAATTTATGATCAAATTGGAAGTTATATTTCATTCGTTGGCAAAAATCTGTGTGGCGGAAACCCTTCCAAGAAGACACAGAGATAATGAATTTATCGAGAAGCTGGTCAAAAATAAAATAACACCCTTACTTTTACAAAAATATATCAATTTAAATAGGTATATATATCACTAGAAATAAAACACGTATTAGGGGTACGGTCAAGTACATGTGTACTTACCAACGACAATCATTGGATCTGGAGCTCGGACAGTATGTTCGAAACCGGCTCAGCCATTTCCTGGTCGAATGGTGCATCACCATGGCTCTCTAGTTTCATGTGAGACTCGGCAATGATATCCCAAAAGCTCGTGTCACAGTCTCCATCCTCTCCGGCTTGTGCATTGAACATTGTCGTGTCACCATGTCCTAACTCTTATCCACAGTCTGCATTTGATCCGAAGTGGTGACACTGTCAACCATAAGAATTGAAGACATGGACGTTGGCGCCGTTGATACTGTGTCGGGCGGTGGTGATGTCTAAGCACTGGTAGATGACGATGATGACGCAGAAGACGAAGGCATGGATGGATTAAGAGTTACACTTGATTCAAGAGCGTTTTCAAAAATGAAGCCTGCAACCAGCACGTTGCCTCAGCTCCTTAGACTACATGTGTGCTGTGGTTTTATGTAGTTCATATAATAACCAATGATTTGAATAAATATACAGGAGGTGAAGGCCCAATATAGGAAACTGAAGGCTCATTATCAGCTCCCTTCCTGTAGTCTGTAATGTAATTATGCAAACGTCCACTAACTTACATATATTTGGCTGGTAGATACCTTCATTATTTTATAGGTTGGTTAATTAGTCAGCATCTTTTGAAATTCAAATAATGAAGCTCTCTGGTTGGTTACTCAGTCTTTGATCAGAATCTTTCTCTTTTATCCCATAGTCAGCAAGGGTGTGCGGTATCACGTTTCGGCACCGGTATTATAGTAGCGAATCACGTACCAAAATTTGTTGATACTGATACTATAGTTTTCCTACCGATACCTAAAATAGCACGTCGGTACGGTTTACTACCGAAATTAACATGGCCGGTATTGGTATACCAAAATTAGTACCGAAATTGGATTTCGCCGGTATCACATACCGGTACTTGCACCAACGTTGGAATGCATACCGGTAATTAGTACCGGTAGTTTGTACCGGGTTTGACTTATATAGTTAATACCCGGTAATTGGATAGACCTTTATCGTATGTCAGAAGAGGGTTGCATGCCACCATGAAGAACTGTTGCCGTTGTAAGACGACGGGCGGATGGTGAGGGGGCATTTGCGCTTCAGTCAATAATATTCTAGTAGATACTTATCAAAGGTTAGCACAACTTGGTGTTAATTTTTTTTACTTTTTCTCTCCAACATAAAAGACTGCTTTCATTCACGAAAAACTGCTATATTTAAAAAAACTAACTACCATAATGCTCTCCTACTCCTTCTTTGGGGTCTTGTCATATCGTTAATATTTTTTGCAAAATTTGCTTACGTTTGGTCATATTTGTTCATGAAAATGTATCCCCATATATAGTTGCTTATAAAACATAATGATAGTGGTGGTGGTGGTGCTGACACTTCTTTGCTCGACATACTCGATACTAAGCAGATAGAGATACTATTTACTTATCATAACCATCAGTAATTGACCACCTCCTTATCTTTTGCTTGAATGTTAAACGATGCATTACCAGGCTACGTAGATGGAGAGTGTAAAAGCATTATTAACTCTACGACTTTTTTTTCAGTATGTTGCAATTCAATGCTTGAGATACCGAGACAAAATATTGTCTTTGGATACCGATTTAGTCGGTAATACTGTAATACCGAGATTAGTATGGACGGTTAATACTATCAGTACCGAGTACCTAGATTGATTCTGACGGTGAATACTATCGATACTCAATACCATAATTTCAGACTTCGGTAGTGATAGATACCAACATTACTCAGGGCGATATCGGTACGGTACTCTTCATACCTACATTAAAGTTCCCGGTATCGGTAAAAAGTGTCATTAGTGTGGGTGGAAAAATAGTATGGCTGCGCAAATACCATGGGCCACACTAATTTTGCTTTTTTAATATTCCTCAATAAGTCACACTAATTTCGCACATTCTTTTTTAATATTCCTCAATAAGTCACACTAATTTCGCACATTCTGTTTATGGCCAAAACCCGTAATTCTTGTGGCTTGTAATAGGAGCATTAATGGGGGGATATGGCGATAACCAGCTCGGATTATACGATGCTGTTCTAATACTGTATTACACTAAGCTTCATAGTGTTATTGAAAATACAAATACGGAAATCCCCCATTTTCCTTGTGCATTATTAAACAAATTCTTGCAAAACGAAAGATTTCACTTGGTGCGTGTCAATAAGAAAGTGTCTGCTGTAATCTTTTTTAGCAAGAATGGTAGAGCAACATCATAGAGATTGCTTAGCAAGAACAATAGAGCATAAACGGAGAAGGAGCAATATTGACTAGCAACGCTTTCTTTATTAGTTGTACTCATATAGTGATAATGATAATGCACTTACAGAATTAATGATATGAACATGGTTGAGTATCTAAGTTATATCACGCAATAACTGTGGTTGTTAATACACCTAACAACTCACGAGCTAGATACGTAAACATTCACATTCTAATTCAGTCCTCTGGTCTGAATATCTAATGGTGAGCCCTCCTCTATCTTATTAGAAAATTATAATTGAAGTGTACTATATTGCTGAAACGCAAACCCCACGCTATTTTTGCACGAAACGATTAGTGTGGCCTATGCTAATTTCGCAGCGATATCATTAGCGTGGGTGAAGAATTACCGAAACCCACACTAATTTCGATTTTCCATGCAAAATTTTGAGTGCGAAATTAGTATGGCCCACACTAATGACACTCTTTGTTGTAGTGTTTAATACCGGTGGTACTACGGGTACAATCCACTACCGGTACCAATACCGCACACCCCTGATAGTAAGTCAAAAACCTTTTACCCTATTAAAAATACTGTTGATATCGATATTGGAGTATCTCTGATTATTGTTTTAAAAGAACACTTTAATTGGAAGAATGATTATGCTTTGCAAGCAGTTTATTTGTTTTAAATTGAGTAGGTTAGATCATTTTACTTTGGCTACTATCTGTAGAAAGCTTTCAATGATCCTTGCTAATTGGGCTTTAGCATATTCGATTTCAGGAAATACTATTCGCTGAAGCAGGCATAACCACAGAAAGCAGTCTACTTTTTTGCTCGTTTCTAATTCTTGTTAGTATATCTGCTATATTATCTGACATTGTCATCTTAATCTACCTCAGCTTTTTTTATCTTACCAACTAGCTTTAATAACACTCGGTGCGCGCAGAGCTTTCTGAGCGTCATTTTATTTAACCATACACCATATATTTGACTGTTGATTAGCATCAGATCAAAGACTGCCCATTGATAAATACCTGGTTGTACGTCAATTACGTATTTTTAATCATTTGGTGCATAAATCTTTTTTGATTAAGTCATATATACTGATTCTAGATACACAAGAAGCACATTAACCACCAATACACCTATCATTTTAAAAATGATGTGATTGTATTTTTAGCTGCGCACGATATCTTCAAAGTACGTTTTGTTCTTTTTGTTCATCGACAGTGCGAGAAAGCTGCTCACTTGAACGATACGCGACAAGCAGACGACTTGGTTGCTCATGCTCGAGTTTGCTTTCTCCAGGCTGCTGAACAAGGTCATCGTGAGGATCAATACGAAATAGGTGCCTTTCTATCTTGCGGCTGTCGGTTCTTGCCCACTTGATTCATCAGTTGAGTGCTCGTAGGCGTCTTTCACGAGTATGGATGAGGTGGCTACGAGTCCAATGACATGGAAGCCTCGAGATGGTATGGAAAAGCTGCTGATCAAGGTCATACGGAGGCCGATGCAAGATTCGGGCGCCTCTTTCTCGTTGGAATCCACCTTCAGCACGATTTCGCAAAAGCTGTTCACTTTCTTCAACGTTCAGCGGCAAAGGTGCGAGAAATATTCAGCAACTTACAAGAACATATTTTGAGACTTCCGTGCTTGACTTTTCTTGACTCCATAGAGCGATCCAAGCGCTCAGACACGGTTGGGTGTGCTTTAAACGACTGGACGACTGGAAAAGGCGTCAAGCAAGATCTTGTACGGTCCTTTAGCAATTAGTAGGCTGGGCTGCTTTCACTCACTAGTGTAATAATCGTTTATACAAACTGCAAGTGCTGGCAGCGGCGTTGCCATGACGCGTCTTGCAAACTTGTTGCTGCTTCACTCGCCATCAGCTGCGTCACCATAGTCAGCTCATTACCGAGACCGAGTAGAATGTCACTCTTGTGCGCTGGGAACGGCGGCCACACAGATGCGTGCTACGCGCTTGGAAACTTGTTAGAGACGTCATTCTTTTTTCGTGATCAATCAGCTGCCGTTCGCTTCTACATCAACGCGACAACAGCTGCATCGGTACGTACCGTATGTGCTTCAGTCTATAACTCGTTTCGTCCGTGTCCTTCTCAACCCATCTTGTGTTGTAGCCTTATACAGCATCCGCAAAACGCGTCGCGACAATGAATTACTCGTGGATCGGCTGTACTGCCGATAAGACAAAAGCACATGACTTCTATGCCTTTGCCGCAAGGGATGGCAGCCCGGAAGCCTTGAACGCCCTTGGTACGACCATGACACGAGTTTCTTAAGGTCTTGAATCTCTCTATGTCATGGTCGTGTGCAGGGTTAATGTCAGAAAAAGGTGAAGGCTGTGTCCTGAATTTCCACAAAGCGGCAGAATATTACCGTAGCGCCATCGCGTTGAAGGGTCCACACGCTCACTTTAACTTGGGCTGTCTTCTTTTACACGGCAAAGGCGTCGCACGTAACGAGGAGGCCGCACGGGCATATTTTCAAAAGATGCGCTTAATCAATCGGGGTTCTTTTACGGTTTTGACGCCGATTGTTGCAGGCCACGGACCTTGGCTATACGCTGATGCAGCGATTTGTACTCGATGAAGCCCAGTGAGGGTTCATGGATCACCGGTGGACGTAGTTTTGTATCTACTTTGTAGTAGTACTGGTTGGTGTTCGTTCATGTTGTAGCTAGAAACATGCGAAAGGAAAACAAAACACATGCATTTATTGAGAAGAGCTCCTAGGAGACACGAAGAACCAAGCAAGGGGTCCCCCACATGCAACATTAACACTTCTTTACCAGTTGCGATCGCTCTCATCCCTTCTCTCCTTAGCAAATTCAAAGTGAAACCATGCCCACGACTAGGCAAGCTCGCCGCGCGTATACATTCCTACATCCATAAACTTGACGGCGACAGTTCGGTTCGCAAACTCTCGACCATGTAACTCGGTAGCTGCATTCTGCGCCGCCTGCAAATCGCCAAACTCAACAAAGACCTTACCAACGGTACTAGCAGGTAGCGAGAATAGGCTCCAGAGCCGGTCGGCTGGAAACACTGTAGAAGCAGAAAATTTCAGCAATAAGCAGAATGACATGTCCCCACGCGCTCTAAAGCGAAGCGTCGTGAGACTCGTAAGAAGGCACGATGCCGCTTACCGCTGTGTGATGTATTCACAAGACATAACTCAAATAGGAGAGCATGGAGTGACATGCCCTTTTATTTGAGTAATGTTTTGGATTTAGATATCAATGGCAACACACCATTATTTGGAGCACTAAAATGACGGTTACGTGTGGCCTTTGGTATCTAGAAGTCAGTATACCAAATCTGCAAAGTCGTAAAATATCGAGTCAATTTCGATATGACTCAGTCTTTTCGAAATTAGACATATCATCGTGTGTGCCACACTACACTATATATTTAAATCAGCATTTCGTCGTCAAAGTCACTACATTGCTTCTCTAAACTCATTTAATATACCGAAATCTTTACGTTCGTCCTCTTCCGCATTGTTATCGTTCAGCTTCCCAAACCAGCCATGGGATGGATGAGCACTTTATTATTTTTTTACTTTGTCTCGCCTCAATAAACCCTTTAACACCACATAAAAAATGGGGTCAAATGCATTCAAGATATGTTTTTAAGTGTAACCAAAACTTAGTTTATTCATCACTAGTATCACTTGCACAGTTGCAGTAAAGCGAGTTGCACTTTGGGAAACAATAGTCATTATGCATAACCAATCAAGTTGCTGGTCGCTCCACGTTTCGGCACGATGACTCTTTAAATAAAGTAATTAGCACTACGAGCGTTCTAGCGATTCGAGCTAAGTTATCCATTACTGGTACTTAAAAATAAGGGCTTGTCAATTTTCCTTCTCTTTTTTTTCATAAACTCTAGCAGAATTCCTCTATATTCTATTCTATGGTCAGCAATATGACCGGTGATTGCCATCACGAAAGAGGGGCTAAACTCGAATCTAATTGGATATATGAATGAAAGTGGATATTTCATGTGAAACTATAGAAGTTCGAGTAAGTTAGGGCACATTAAATTCGAACTTGATTGGTCTAAATGATTTAGATCGAGTTATTTCGCAATTAGTTGGTCTTTGACTTGAGATCAAGGTCTATATCTAATAAAAAACAGACCATAAAAGTACTATTTGATTAGTGATCTATTGGGTGCCCAAATCAATTTTGCCGGTGCCTCTAAAGTGTTTCCCTATACTTGACGTGTCTAAGCAAAAATCAGCCAATCAGAAATTACCTCCAACTGCCTCCAACGGTTCTCGCTGAAGGCAGAAAAAAAGGCCGTTGAAGGCAAACCGCTGATGGGCAGTTTTGTCTACTTTTACCTACCAACACAGCCTAAATACAATCCGATGAGACATGCCGTTGTCTCACGAAGTGCATCCCTGGAGGGAGATGGTTTTCGCACCCCTCCAGGATATTCGAACCACTGTACCATAAATCAGGTACAATATACCGTAACAAATGAAGTCAACTCTGCAGCAAAACGGAGTGGAACGTTTCACCTCAGTGTCATCGAAGTCGGAAGACAGTAGTGATGAATCAGAAGGAGAGAGTAGAGAGGAGGACAAGTCTGAATCGGACGCCGATTCGGATATTTCTTGGCCGCTTCGTCTTCGTCTTCAGAGGATGATGACAGCATGCCAAAGAGCCGTGCTGTTGGCTGAAGCAAACACATATAGTAACAAAGCCAAATAATATTCCGTCAGCAGCAAAATCAATTCTTTCATCAACTTTGAAAAAGCTGATATACATGTTCACTCTGTTAACCTTTTTAAAGTTACCTTGTGGGGAGCAGGCAACAACGTTGAGATACATATAGCCTAATTCCTATGATAAATGACAACGCCAAGTGAATAGTTCGTAGCATCTTTGAAGCTGATTCGTCGTGTGGTTGGTGTCACCGAAAATGAGTGCAGTTGCCCTACAGCGAAAAGTTTGTCTTGAATTCAGGCTTTTAACTAACGGAGCTGACGAACACCATAAGAAATGGAATTCATCATCCCCAACATGTAGACTGAGACCGGCGATTCATTCTCTTAACAAAAGAAACAGCATACCAACAACTTGGCGCGAGCACGCCCATCCAAGGCATGAGTTGATGAGAAAAAATCGACGGAATGCAAAAGACGGTAACCAAGCGAAGAATTTTTGAAAGGATCTTTGGGCCGGTCACTTTGACGTAAAAGTAGTCGCGATTCTTGACATGTCTCATCGAACGGCGTCGCGCGTATCATGTTCCATCCAGTTCACAACCATGGATTGATATGGATTCGTGGAAGTTGGTGCTTTCCTGTCATTGAAGTTGGCTCTGCCATTGAGCAGCATAATATCATTGGAACGATCCATCTGACACTACGGTACATTGTACCTTATTTTATGGTACAGGGGGGTGAATATCCTAAAAGGGTGTGTATGCGAATAACAACTCCCCATCCCTGGAGCCAATACCCCACGTACATGTACCTACAACCTACAGTACTGTATACATGTATGGGGAAGATGCGATACTGAGACGTGTGGTTTTGGGGTTCTGAAAATCCATAAGTTAGATCATGAACGCCCTATCGTAGCGGTGTGAGCAGCAACAAACATCAACTCTTTACCGCTTAGACCAATTTAGCTTCATTCTCGAGTCTTCCTGGTGCTTAACACTCGCCATGTACAAGCTCGCACTTTCGGCATTGTTAGTGTCTCTTACACAAGCGCAGATTCGAGACAGCGATGAGGTCTGCGTCATGGGTCCATCAAATGCCTGTGCCGTAGACAATCTCACTCCATCGAAACTGGACCACAGTACTGTCATTTACCCGGGTGGCGACACCCGCTGCGCCTTCGATAACTTCGCCAAGCCGAACGTAAAGTTTACAACCAACTCGACGTACTTCTTCCAGGTCTTTCCGGCCCCGGAGAAGAAAAAAAACAAACTTATGCTATTCTTCCAAGGCGGCGGTGGCTGCTTCGACGACGAAACATGCGCCTTCGGTCTTCAGTGCATGTTTGAGACGTTCTATTCTAACGCCCGGCCCTCGAGCACTGGCGTTCTCAACCGTTCTGATGATAAAAATCTTTTCAACGATTACAACATCGTGCACATACCGTACTGCACCGGTGACCTACACATTGGTAACCACGTCAAAACCATCGGTGACAGTCCCTCGTATGCTTTGCTCAACAAACCTGAATGTCTGGGTCACAACATGACCCTGCATCAGGTTGGCTACATTAACACAAAGGCTGTCCTCGACTGGGCAGTGAAAAACTACCCCAACCCAGAAGAAATCCTCATTAGTGGCTCGAGTGCTGGTGGTATGGCCGTTCAAATTCTCAGTGCTCTCGTAGCTGACACCTGGCAGGTCAAGAAAAACAATATTCGCTATTCGGTGCTCGCAGACAGTTACATTGGTGTACTGCCTAGTAGCTCAAGTGCTGGCCAACTAATGTCGTACTATGGATCGTGTAAACTGGATTTCAAGGTGTCGGCCGATCTCTGGAGTCTGTGTGAGACCAAGGAGCTAACTGTGGTGAAACTGGTATCCTTTATGGTTGAGTACGTGGCGAGCGCGCAGTGGCTATTCCTGAACAGCATGTACGACATGGTTCAACGATACTATTATGAGATAGCTGCCAAGGGAATTCGTGGCTACCCGTTTACCAATCTCATCAGTAATCAGGACATCTACTCGGTACGTTTTTTCCTCAAATGCTTGCAATTAGACTGCGTTCTAACTGTGTTACCCTAATTAATACTGCAGAACATGGCTGCTATCACTGATGCGTACAAAAGTCTTAGTAAAGAAGTTTCAACGTTCTACGTAAACAGCAGTCAGCACGTTTTTCTCACGGTGAACGACTACTACCATAACGCTACCCGCACCCCTGGAGGCATACTTCTGGGCGACTTCCTGAAGGAATGGCTAGTGACCAACTCGTCTCTTGACGGTGGTAGCTCAATGCCTCCCAGTGGTAGCCCAGCTGAATCAAACATTCCACCGGCCCCAAGCGTCAATAACCCAAGGTGGTAGGTAGTTCGGTGCAAAGTTGTCGCTCGATTCATATTCAGTAGGATAGGAACTCAAGCTAGAAATATTCGAGCACTTTTACGTGTGCTTCACGATTCCAAAAAAAAGAGATCAGAATTTAGAGTTTATTATAAAAGGGCATAAATCCATTACCCCGACGTCTTGTTTGTCATAGGTATTCGAAACGCCCGCGCCCGAACAACACCCAGTGTCGCCAACGCCCTAAAAATGCGATTTTGATTTGATTGATTGGTTAAAAATTACCTTATGAACCGTATACCTTATGTGATTGCTGACGCTCAGTCATTACCGACAGCCGATGCTGAGCAGACAAGGTCGTACAATTGCAAATTATGTCCTTGCCGACGGGAGAGTCTACGGACCCGCAAATCAGCGACCCGCAACCATATGTGTATGGTTGGGTTGGGACAAAGAGAGGGTAATGGGGGGAAAGACTCTGGACCCCGCATATCAGCACCCCGCATATAGATGGGGTGCACAAGAACAAGACAATGGCTCCAGTACTGAATACATGGTACCTTGTGCCAGACAATATAAAAGGAGTAACAATTAAGGAGGGAGAACAAACATTGAGATGTTAAAGGACGCTATGATGGAGGCGACAAACATTAGCAAGAGGAGCAAAGTATGAGTGGCTTGGTTTCTGCTTTATACTTAAGGGTTTGTGATGTGTTTTTGCTGATTTAAAGTCTCATTGCCGTGTTTTTTTTTTCGATGAACAGGTTGAATTAATGGAGCAAGAATTTTGAAGTGTTAAGGAAGGTGGTCTTTCGTGTGTAAGAAAGAAGCGATCGCGACGAAGATGCAAAAGAAATTAAGGTTCGACGTGCGAGCAGTAGTGGTGCAGAGTCGAAGATTGACATTCGCACAAATCGAGTGTTTCTCGATGAATTTGTCCATTGTATCAGTGCTCGGTTGAGCATTGCCGAGGGTGCAATCACATCAGAAACCGAAAATCAATAGAAAATGACGCAGGTTCAGTGCTCCCAGTTAACTGGTCACGCTGACGATGGCTAACAAAGACCGTAGATGGTCATGTCGATTGCAGGCAAAGAGACGCATGACAGCAACACCGTCTTGAAGTTTCGGGTCTTTCCGCGTGACGTTGTAGCCGTGTCCCTTCGTCCACGTATGGATAACGCCCTCAGCCTTCTCATAGGTAGCCTCCGGTGAAGCGTTGTCGATCCCTCCGTGTCTTCTCCAATGGTCCGTCTTATTTTTTTTTGACTGGCACAGGGTACCATATGTGAGGTACAAAACCACAGATTTTTAGTGACAACTATGCGTGTGTCGTGTCTACGTGCACCCCATGTTGGTGATTTTGCGGGGTCCGGAGTCTTTCCCGGTAATCGGGGGATGCCCTCGCACACCCTGTACAATAAATCAGGTACAGTGTACCGTAATAAATGAAGCACAAAGCAGTCGATTCTGCAGCAAAAAGGGGTGGATCGATTCACCTCAGTGTCGTCGAAGTCGGAAGACAGCAGTGATGAATCAGAAGAGAGATAAGAGAGAGGAGGATAAGTCTGAATTGGACGACGATTCGGATAATTCTTGGCCGTTTCGTCTTCGTCTTCAGAGGATGATGACAGCATGCCAAAGATCCGTGCTGCAACCACCTGTAGTAACAAAGCCAAAGAAAGTATTCAACCGTCAGCAGCAAATCACTTCATTCATCAACTTTGAAATAGCCGGTGTACATGTACACTCTGTTAAACTTTTAAAGTTGCGTTGTGGGGAGCACTGAGATGCATACGGCCTAATTCCTATGATAAATGACAACGCCAAGTGAATAGTTCGTAGAAAAGTTTGTCTTCATCTCAGGCTTTTAATTAAACGAGTTGACGAACACCATAAGAAATGGAATTCATCATCCCCAACATGTAGACTGAGACCGGCGACTCATTCTCTTAACAAAAGAAACAGCATACCAACAACTTGGCGCGAGCACGCCCAGCCAAGGCATGAGTTGATGAGAAAAAATCGACGGAATGCAAAAGACGGTAACCAAGCGAAGAATTTTTGAAAGGATCTTTGTGCCGGTCACTTTGACGTAAAAGTAGTCGCGATTCTTGACATGTCTCATCGAACGGCGTCGCGCGTATCATGTTCCATCCAGTTCACAACCATAGATTGATATGGATTCGTGGAAGTTGGTGCTTAGGTACGGTAGATCTGCTGTTGTTGCCCCCCTCGTCAGTTAGAGTTGGCTCAGCCATTGAGCAGCATAATAAATATCATTAAGACGATCCTGACACACAGATACAATCCGGTACATTGTACCTTATTTTATGGTACAGGGGGTGCGAATATCCTAAGGGGGGGGCGAATATCCTAGAGGGAGGGGTTGCAAATAACATCGGCAAGGGAATATCCGGGACGGGACCCAGGGACGGGACCCCCGGACGGTCTCATATCCTGAAAATTAGAAACAATGTGTTCTTTTGTATTTAATGTGTATTGTGGTATTAATACTTCGTAGCGACAATATTTGCAACTGACGACGAGAAACGCTAGAATTTCTGTAAGAGAACACTCCATTTTGTTCACAATTAT
>MIQA02009434.1:0-28009 GCA_001887855.2 Sclerospora graminicola | reverse complement strand
AGTATGGTAAATTGGAATTTTAACTTAACAACCTACAGTGGGGGGGGCGGGGGCGGTCCGACGCCCTCTTTGTCACTAAAAGAAAAAGGGTGATGCAGCACAGCTCGTACTGAAGCAAGGAAGGACAACGGAACATTATAAAAAAGTAAGGACGAAAGATTGCCTCTGGAATGGTGTTTACTACAGAGGTCGGTTGAATATGAGCGTGCAGTGGCAATTGGGCGACTAACATTTGTAAATTGTTCTATGTCGTAGCAAGCAGACGCAATCATCTTGCAGCATAAGGTATTCTACCAAGAGCTCACTGTCTTCTGGTAGAATATTATCTCCTCCACTGTGAGAGGGTTTACTTACATCCGTCTACACGAGATGGAGATGGCGTGGGAAGCTACTCAAAGTTTGAGGTTAAAAAACTGCGAGGGTGGCTGAAGAATATTAAGGTTATACTAATCATAGAATGAGCTAATTGTCCAATCTGCGGTTTAGTAATTGAGGCAGAATCCACGCCTTCTGACGAAGTCCTTCCTTGGCTAGCAATGTGCAACACGCTAACCCAAACAGCCCGCAACCCGCAGGCTGGGCTGCGGGTCGACCTCAACCCGCACCAAACCTCGCGGGGTTGAGCCCTAGGGCCAACCCCCCTGAGCAAAATGCAGCTAAACGATTTTTACATGACTTCAATATTTTTAGTACATCATCATCGAGCGGTTGATCTTTTTTGGAACAGGTTTCATCGCCATCTGCTTGATACTTCAGTTCTGGTTCACAGTCTTGGATGCCATATGCTGTCGTTATTCTGTCATTCACAAATCTCGTATACTGTCGCTATGTATGAGGCCCAGGAAGATTAAACGACGCTAGTAAGCTGGTGCCTGATGGTCGGATTATGGGCGCTCGTGGTGCTTTCCATTGCGTTTCTTGGATCGATTGTGGGCATTTAATGATTACTAGGGCTGGCAAATGTACGTGGGCGTGCAATCTGATTTTGATGGGCTGAACAGTGTTTGGCGTGGTTTTGGCCATTCTGGCGCTCGTGCCCGACGTTAAACGTTCAAAATTGGGGTATACGTTGACGAATCTTCGAGAGCATCGCATCGCGGTGAGCTATTGCCACCTGTGACAGTTTTGTGGAGATTGAGGCGTCCGTACCAGCAACGATTTCGCCTCGTTATTCAGTAACTGATGCATTTTCTTCGCCTTCACAGAGTATGAAGTTTTCAATTGACACCACATGACAGCGTTGCAAGATTATTTGATTGAGGAACCGGTATCTGCTTAATGCGATGGTAAGTCGGAAAAACGGTCGAAAATGATGGCGCGTTTGCCACCAGTTAAAACTGATTCGACCATGCTACTGCTTTGGATTATGCGTGCAGGCTTGTGACGCTGGGTGTAATGGGGCGCCATTACATATGTGATATTTAAGTAGAAATATTACAGTTCAATTTCAGACTTAATGTCTGAAATGCGAATATTGGATTACAAGTTGTTATAATCCACTTTGAGAACAGATTCTGATATAACTACCGAATCTAACAAGTAATCTTAATGATAGAAATATATTCAGACAGCTTATTAACTACATGTTTTGTATGATTAGTTTTAGATTTAATTATAGTTATTAACTCTAACCACTCATAATATATTCACTCTTAAACTATCTTCTTCTAGACACGCTGGCTTAGAGGTTTTATATATATTAATAATCTATATAGACTTAAGTGATTAATTAATAATTAATTAGTCTGTCCTAAAGTTTATCTTAGGTAAACGAAGGAGGACCAAATTTACATTTGGTCCTACTCAATTGCACGCTTCCTCACTGCAATTCTTACAGTGTAAGCCGTGTAACATCTAGCCTGTTACATCTGGTAGCACTTAGTTGTCCGTCTTACGACCACCGTTGACGCGTTCCGCTAGTTAACTAGCGGAACGAAGGTTTAAGAGCCGCTGGCTGTCATGGCAACGGCCAGCCATCGTGAGCGTGAGCGACAGCTCGCGCAGGATTTAGTTAGGGAAAACTTCCCTAACTGGTCACAGAGTACTGTGACCACTGTGAAAGAGATGATCCGGACCATAGGACACGAGATCATCTCTCTCCCCTGAGGTAAAACCCCGGAGGAAGCCTTGTAGACGGTTACCCGTTTCAAGAGGATGTATGTTGATCCTCAGGTGAATAACGCAATATTGCGGTCGCAACAAACAACGCCCACATTTAGTGCGAGAGTTGAAGTGGTAAACGCGCGGATTCCGCCCTTTACTGGCGAAGGGGGTGAACTCCTTCGTAGGTGGTTCGCAGAGGTGGACAATGCCCTCTCTGCGCAAAAGATTGTGGACCCGCGTTCACAAGATTATTTCGCCACCACATGCCTAGGCGGTCGCGCCAGGGCATGGGCGATGAGCCGCAGATCCACTGATGGATCTGCGTTCCTGACATATCAGGATTTAAAAGCTGAGCTGAAGCTCAACTTCGAAGCTCCAGAAATGGAGCTTAGTTGCCGCGAAGAGTTCATGGAACTCAAGCAGGGCAAGCTGAGCCTACATGCGTACGCTCAGAAAATACAATATTTGTTATCAAATATTGTATACGAGCCGGTGCCCCCTGCCATGCAGGTCACTGGCTTCATGAAGGGACTGAATGACGGTCCCATCAAACAGAGTCTTTATCGGGTTCCCCCAAAGACTCTGAGGGATGCTATTGACCAAAGCATCCGAGAGGAATTCAGCATGCGTTCAGCAGCAACGCATGCTGGGGTTAGTCGAAAAGCTCAAGTGCCTTTCGACTTTAACATGCCGCCAGTGCAGCATGTTAATAAGAACAATTTCCCGTCGAGACGAAGTTCACACTTCGTCCCGAGACACCAAAACCCGCGCCAGGGCACGGGCGGAGGAGGTCCAGAACCGATGGACCTATCGGTTGCAGTTGCCTCGACACCGAGGCAACCGAAGAACAAGAAGTTCCTTCGCTGCAACAGATGCGCGAAGATGGGCCATTACGCCCATGAATGCATGGCACCGCGACCGGCGCCACGCAGTCAGCGGACTGGACAGTCCGCTGGTAAGCGACATCAACAGGGGCAACCCTCTGTTGATGCAAAAAACGTCAACAACCAGTAGGGGCGGGGCGCCCTACTGGACGGGTTATCTCACATGCCGACATCGGGCATGTGAGGATAATAGCCCCAGACGGGACTATGTCCTGTCAGCATGTGCAGGGTGAAGAGAAACCTCTCATCACCCTGGAGGTTAAGCCGCATGGAAACGATGTCCCCATGCGTGCTCTGTTTGACACAGGAGCGTCAAACAATTTCGTTAGAACTGAGGTTCTAACGTCGTTGAACTTCGTGGAGATTGAATCTCCACGAAGCATGTTGTCAGTCCGGTTAGCAACAGGTGCAACCGTGACTATACCAAAGCGTGTGATTCGCACACGCTTCGAGTTAGACGAACTGTCGTTCGAGGACGAATACATCGTCCTCGACCTTGACGACAAGTTCGATGTGATCTTGGGCATCCCTTGGATGTCCAAGCATCAACCAACGATCGACTGGGTTAACCTGTCGATCGACTGCGGTGGTCTCACAGGATCTGATCACCCTGTGAGTAACCCGGCTGTATCTAATGATACAACCGCAGAGTCAGACAGTCTGGTGGGTAGCGATGGCACCACCAGGTCTGATCCGACTAGATCAGCGGATGGTACACCCGCTGATCAAAGTCCAGAGGGACTTACACACGCAACGAACGAGTCGTTGCGTGTCAGTAATGTGTGCAACACGGGTGAAAAACACCCCCGTGTTGAAGTTACTACTACGACCGATGACGGTCGTGGTATAGAGAATTTACACACGGTGGGAAACACCCACCGTGAAAATAATGAAACCGTCACGGAAGTAAATGACTTCCGTGTCGAAAATGAAGAACTCACGACTGAGAGCAGTCGTGAGTGCATGAGCACCATGGTAGACAGTGGTCACCATGAGGAGAATGCCTTGTGCACGAGTGATAATCACCGTGCAACAGATCAGGCAACAGATCAGACGAGTGCGTCTGATCTCGCAGCTGTGTCCGTCGAGACGATCAACGTCTTGACGCAGACAGAGACTGGATTAGCTACCCAGTCTCTCACACTTGACAACCCTCCGAACTTAAGTTCAGAGGTAATGGCCCTTCCAGCCTTGAGCTGGAAGAAGTTCGTAAAGAACTTGCGCAATGATCAGATCGAACAGATCTGCATCATTGTCGCATCTGATGAGGTTGTGGAAATTCGTGAACGAATATCCACTTTACAATTAGAAGGCATTGGGAACGAACCCGTTCCCAATGAAAAGACCAAAGTTCAGCGCTTTGAAGCGCAGAGCTGGGAGTCGCTTAAGGCGACTTCTCCGTACTAGGAGGTACTTTGGGAATACGCTGACGTATTCCCAGAAGAAGTATTATGTGAGCTCCCTAAAGATAAGGGAACTAGGCACGAGATCAATCTTGTGCCTGGCACGAAGTACTGTGTCTCGTGGCAATGGCCATTACCGCGTGACCAGGTCAAAGCAATCAACGAGTTCTTTGAAACTCGTCGTGAGGCGGGACATGTGCGGGACTCTACCTCACCGCTCTCCAGTCCCACCTTCTGCGTAAAGAAATTCACTGGTGGGTGGAGAATCGTTCATGCTTTTAAAAGGCTAAACGCAGCCACGGTACCGGCGCAAACGCCGATACCGCGGAAAGATGTCATCATTGATGGCATGAGCGGGAGCACCGTTTTCAGTGCTCTCGACTTGAGGGATGGTTTCTACCAAATCCTCATGCGTGAGAAGGATATCCCTCTCACGGCTGTAAGCACTCCAAGCGGTATGCTTTGGGAGTGGCTTGTTATGCCACAGGGGCTTCGAAATGCCCCTGCCACTTTCAATAGATGCGTCACGCATCTATTGCGCCCGGTGCGAGAATTCGCACCGAGCTATTTTGACGACGTGTTCATCCATAGTAAGGCTGAACATGGTAAGACTGATGTAGATGTTCATAAAGAACATCTACGTCAGGTGTTAGAGCTTTTGCGCAAGCACAAGCTCTATGCAAACTTGAAGAAGTGCACCTTTGGTGCACCTGAGATACCCGTTCTTGGCTGCTTTGTAGGCAAGAACGGAGTGCGCCCTGATCCAGAAAAGATCAGGGCGATCGTTGAATGGCCTACGCCAAACAACGTCAAGGAACTTCGAAAGTTCCTTGGGTTGGCGACATACTTGCACAAATATTCGTGCAATTATGCCGGTTTAATCCGACCTCTTTCTCAATTACTTAAGAAAGATGTCGAATGGCACCGGGATACCCAGTGCCAAGATGCATTTGATGCAGTGCAAGCGTAGCTTGAGTGAAGCTCCCGTCTTGGCAATAGCCGACAACGAGCGACCGTTTCACGTCGTTTGCGACGCGAGCGATTTCGCCATCGGCTGCGCCTTGATGCAGCGCGATCACGATGATCGTGATCGCGTGATATTTTATCAATCGCGCCAGTTGCGCTCAGCCTAGCGCAACTATCCAGTGCATGACAAGGAACTCCTTGCCATGAAGTATGCACTGGCTAAGTTTCGGATCTATCTCTTAGGAGATAGACCGTTTGTGGTTTACACGGACCATGCGTCGTTACGCACGGCCGTGAATTCACCACACATCTCTCAAAGAATGGCACGTTGGCTGTCATTCTTTGCTGAATACAACTTCACGGTTGAGTATAAACCGGGAAAGTTGAACGTGATAGCGGATGCGCTATCACGACGCCCCGATTACGAGACGAAACCGTCTGTAACGGAAGCAACCAGTGCAAACGCAATACGTTGCACTGCTCTGTCGTCGTCACTCGTACGACAGGTACGTCAAGCGTACGAAACAGACGAGGAAACTCGTCTGCTGATTGATTACCTAAGTAATCAATCTGATCGAAAGCGCGAGGAACTTCCAGAGTTCCTTCGCGCTTGCGTGTATCGTTATCGATTGCACGATGGTCTGTTGCTCTATAGCACAGACCAAGATGATGTTAGTCGCATCGTCGTGTCAAACGAAGATGATCTCAAACATCAAATTTTGTTTGAGTACCATGATGCTCCGATTTCGGGGCATCAAGGTCGAGAGAAGACGTATGCTTCTCTCGCACGCGATTTCTACTGGCGTAACCAGTATAAATGGGTACGCAAGTACGTACGCGCTTGCGAGATATGCCAGCGCGTCAAGCCCGCGCACTCTGCGCAGGCTCCCCTCCAATCTCTGCCGGTTCCGACAGAGTGTTGGAAGTCCATTTCCATGGACTTTATCTTTGTTCTTCCGGCTGATCACAGTCGAAAAACAGGAATTGTGGTCTTTGTAGACCGTTTCAGCAAGATGGTTCATCTTGCTGCAGTGTCAGCGAATGTCACCGCTGCGCAAACGGCGCGGATATTCGTTGACACGGTATTCCGTTTACACGGAATGCCAGAAAACATAATCTCGGATCGAGATCCGAGATTCACAGGACGTTTCTGGCAAGAAACGTTCTCGTTATTAGCAACGCAGTTGAAGATGTCAACTGCGGACAATCCGGAGACGGGTGGGCAAACTGAGCGCGTTAACCGCGTTCTCGAAGACATGCTGCGGTCATACGCGCATGCCTTCGAGCAGTGGAGCGCCTATCTGCCACTCACTGAGTTTGCAATAAAAAGCTCGGTGCATGCTTCTACAAAGCATACACCGTTCTATGTGAATGCCTTAAGGCATCCACGAACCCCAGCTTTACTTGGCGGTACGCCAAATCTAAGTGGGGGAGGGACCCGCTCAAATTTTGAGCGAGTCGATGCGCAAGTTGCAGCCGCAACTTGCGATGAGACTGATGAGTCTTCTACTGTTAACACAGTAGAAACTCAAGCAGCTTCAGATACTGAAGCTGCTTATGCGGAATATGTGTTTGCAGCCATTGCTGCAGACAATGAAAACAACCCATCTACTGCTAATAAAGCAGTAGATGAATTCGTATTACAGCGCCAAGCTGTAATACGCTATGTAAAAGATGCACTTGCTTCCGCTTTTGACAAGCAGAAGCAAAATTCAGATAAGACAGGAAGGAAAAACACAAATTCCTTTCAAAAAGGTGAATTAGTATTGTTATCAACTACTAATTTGCCTACACATGCAATTAGCAACTTCCCTACTCGGAAGTTGCTCCCTAAGTTCATTGGACCTTTCAAGGTCCAAAGCGTTAAGGGGTATGCCTTACACTAGACATTCCCGCGGCCATGCGCCTTCACCCAACGTTTTACGTTGGGAGGCTCAAGCCGTATGGATCGTCTACGTCTTCGGACGAGACGCATCGCCACGGCGAATGCCGTGCTTCTTCAAGTCTCCCAAGAGAGACTTGTAATCGGTCTCCAACCGATTGTGAGAAGTCTGGAGAGTTTCCATCTCCGACTTTAGTCGATCAATCTCGACCAGCAGAAGATCATTCTTCTGCTGCATCACGAGATGCGCGTTCAGAATGTCGCGAATCTCGTCTCGATGAGAACGATAAGTTTTCATTGAGTGGCACATGTCTTCGCTCAAGGCGTTACAGTGCCTCTCGAGCTTGCGGAGCTGTGAACCATGCTCCGCAACAACAACGCCGAGGGAATTACCAACCCCCGCCGCCCCTGATTGATAATCAGCGGGACAAGCGTTATATTCTCGAGCGCTTGCTATCGAAGCGCTCGGTTCGCTCGGTTCCCTATAAGAAGCGGCAGCGTACCGAGTACCTGGTACGCTGGTTGGGATATCCCCAAGAGCTCGACTCTTGGGAACCGATTGAGGTGCTAAAGGCGGATACCCCTGACCTCCTGCAGGAGTTTGAGAAGAAAACTTCTCCTCAAACTCAAACGAAGCATCAACACTAGGTTTTGATCAAAGCATCGGCACTAGGTGCTGATGCATTAAGAGCATCAATGAGGCTCTTAACACTAGCGGGCACCGAGTAACCTCGGTACCCTCTTAGCTCCCTTTTAGTAAGACGAGGAGCTCCCTTGGGACAACAAGGGCAAACCATGTGAGAAGGAACTCCACAAGAGAGTCCTTCTTTGATGCAGGTAAAATGGATAAACTCCATTTTACCTGAGCGTGAGTGCTATAAGAAGCGCTCGCGGTTTACGTGAATTTTGTTCACGTATTCGCGGGGACCTTTGTTGTAATTTTCAACAAAGGCATTCCAACTTTGAGTTAGGGCGTCTTTATCGTCCTTATTCTTGCGCGACCCTTTCCGGTTCGTATAATAACGAGCCTGATAGAAAAGGTCGATGAAGTACCGACGTCTATCGTCGGTACTACGATCAAAGTGATGATTGCGAAGGTCTTCGCAATCATCAAGCGCGTTGATGTCAAACAACGGGTATTGACAATCGCGCTTGGTGTGCCCACCACTTCCGGGCACAAGTGTCCATGCTGGGGTTCAAAACCCCACTTTGTACGGAACATGGCGTTCCGTACAACATGGTGAATCAGAAGCAGCGTAAGCCGCTTCTGCGCGTTGTTTCTTGGCAGGTGGAGCACCACCTGCCACCTCAAAGTCGTCGTCGTCGCTACGACCAGGCGAATGACGAGGACCAGGAGGAGCTTTACGCTCCTCATACCACCGTTTGACGGAGTTGTCGCTGTCGTAATCGACGGCGTCAGACTCTACTTCGCCATCACTTAACGGCGAAGCAATTCTAGCGGGCTTAAGCTCGCTAGAATCGTTGACAGGGACGGTGTCGTCCTCGCCCTCTTCGGAGTCAGATGACTCTCCGAAGATATCGTTGGGCTTCTTCTTAGCCACCCGCCTTACGGCAGGTGGAGGTGTGGAAGATGTTGCATTAGCGACATCTTCCCGCCCTCTTTTAGACACTGCTTCAGCAGCGTCTACTACGAGAGACAATGGGTCTCTCGGCTTACTCTTACTCTTCGACGCTACATTAGTAGCGTCGGCATTCGATGTTGACACCTCTGCACGTGATGCAGAGGTGGGAGCTGCTTTAGCAGTATCGGCAGCGCCCTTAAGAGCGCCGCCGCGTTTCCCGACGATTTGTTTTCTTATGGTCGTTAATGGGTAATAATAAAGTATCGTTATGAGGGGTTCACCGCGGGTATTGCTTACGTAGGCAAATCCTATCTGTGATTTGGAGCATATGATTGGTCGAATCTACCTAAACACAGTCACCGGATTGGTTATTATGGAACACGGCTAGCCCCTAATAGTGGGTACTCAGATAATAAAAAAGGGATTTTTTGGTCAATGAACCAGAGAGTTTTTAAGCTCTACGCATTCTGATCTACATTTTGGTGCAAAAAAAATGGGGGGTAGAAAAATGTCCTCGATGCTGTCGACCACTGTTAATTACTGCTTCACTTTGGATGAGGATATTTCTACTTTGGTTTCAAACCTTTCGTATTTTACGTAACTGACGATTATCAAGTGGAAATATAGTTGCATCGTGACCGTTTCAAATGCTGGCTATGGACTTTGCATTGCCTTTACCCAAAACGTTTGAGGGAAATGAAGCTTTGTTGTGTTTCATCTGTGTCTGTTATGTTGAAATGTTTGGTTGCAAACCTTTCCATTTAGGCCGGTAAAAGGTGTAGACAGCAACATCAGCGTCACTGTACCCAATAATTTTCCATGGTGTAAAATTTTTCCATCATCGTGATTCAGATAGAAAAAGCGTGAGCGCGAATGTTATTTTCGTGAATGTTTGAATAATTGCGGGGTAGAAGTACAAGAAACCAGGAGCTGTGGCACTATCCACGGCAGGAGCAGAATTTGTTGCAGCCAGAGAAGTATGATTTTGACGTGGATGAAGTTGAAGAGGAAGAAGTTTCCGACGACGAGTTGTGGCAGATCAGTAAGTACAGAACCAGCAAATGTAGCACATTAATAACAGTGGTTGCCTTTCTTTGAAGACAGGTGCTTGTATTGCGACAGGTAAAGGTGGTGCTCTGACTGGTGCTGGTTTTGTGATTTGCTCTTTTTGCACCAAGTCATTTACCACATCTTCAATGACTGCAATAGCTCACTTATCCACTACCCGGGCTGTCCGCTTCCATAGCTTCCGAACTTGCGAGCTTTTTCCGGTAAAGAGAATAATTTTGAAACTTTCCAGAAGCTGTTTACAAGACTATCCAAATTAGCATTGCAAGCAGCCAAGATGTTGCGAAGGTATCAATTTGTTATCCCTTTGGACGCTCAACGTTGATCTGATTGGGTCTACCTACGTACATGTACACTTCGCTGGCGACAGAGCGAGCATCATAACGAACAATTTCCACTCGAAGAACCAAAATTTGATTTCTTTTCATTTTGGTTGCGCGTCCCACTTTGCATTTCATTGAGATTGGGCAGCTCGCGGACTGTAATTGTACATGAAATTGCATTGAGCTTCAGCACTACATGAACCAGGCTGGGTGGATATCTGAAAAGCGGAACTTTTAACCTGACAAAAAGCGAGCTTGCGTTCATAATCTCATGCCTGTTTCCATCGCGGCTGCTTTGCGTTTTGCCGGCGTTGTAGGATTATGCTCTTCTCTCAATAATATACTAGAATCCAGGTGGCGTTTACTACCAGCGTCCTCTGTTCTCTTACCGTCTTTGACATTTTTGGTGTCTACCGTCTGAAGCGAAGGCGAAACTAGGAACAAAAACCAAGGTACAATTACCACACGACAAGCAGCACAAAACACCAACAGCAAGTCCCACCCGTCGTGGTAGCGCTCTCAGTCTTGACCCAGCCGCACTTGACTAAAAAGTCGTACACCTGACCAGTTTTCTTCACGTCTGATGAAAAACACAAGTTTTAGAGTGAGTAAGTGTATACTAGCATCAACCACCACACGCTGTAAAAGCCATGACTCACCTATCTGAACCGTTTCTTTGGCTACTTTCTTCGTCAGGTAGCCCAAGCGAAAGCACTCGCGAACCAATGCATCTTTAATCACCAGATAATGCTTCGGAACAATCATAGCAACATCAGCAAAAGCGCTATAGGATCTCATAACAAAGTATTTTTCTTCCAACAATACCTTCGGTAGCAATTTAAGTTTGCTACATAGTTCCTTCTCCTTGGGAGTGAGCAAGTGACAGCCTGGTGTACCCTCAATGGAAAAACTTGCCGCGATGGCATTAACACCAGCCGCACCAGAACCTCTAGTCCTTAAACTCTCTCCACCCGCTTCACCATTCACACTCTGCTCGCGGTTCTGCCACCGGTTAGAGCGATCGCGACTGGAATTCGTACGACCTGACTCGTATAAGTAAGAAGCATTGTCACGCTGCTTTTGAATTGCCTGATCGAGCTCGCGCTTCTTCTTATCTGCATCATATAGCTCCGCTTCAGCGAGCGTTCGGACCCCGTTCTTGCGGTACTCTTGCAGCAGCAGGATCTGTTTTTTAAGACGCATAGCCGTGATTAATCCTTCCACAAATTTTTCATGCTCTTCCGGAGTCTGGAATCGAGCAAATGGACGCACTTGAGCCAGCAATTCGCGTTCTTCTTTTGGTCGTTTGCGTTCAGTGTGCTGGTGCAGTTTGTAGTCCAGCAAGCCGCGTTCCACCACAAATTTCTTGCGCTCCATACGTTTTTCCAGTTTTTGATTGTATATTTGAATCACCTTTAACTTTAACTCTCGTTCGGCTGGCTGATCAGAATCGGAGAACTCCATATCTGCCAGAATCATCTCCGCGTCGTTATCGTATTCGACATCAAAATCTCCCCGCAATGGCATGTAGCCAGCTAGTTGACACGGCCCACTTCTCTCTCCACGAAGGGACTTTGTAGCTTGATCGGACGCGTCACCCGCTTTTTCTTCTGTCTGCACCTGCACCTTCTCATCCGCAGCCTTTTCCTCAATCGAATCACCAATAAACCTTGGCATGAGATCTTTCCAGCCTAAATACGCCGTTAGATAATGTCGTTCACATTTCTTTTCACTCTTTGTCACGACGTGTTCGGCAATATCCTTCCAGTTTCCCATGCCGAACATCTCAATGCCTTCAAGCAGTAGTAACTCTTCGTCTGCTGTCCATAGTGCATTGGCAGCATCATTATTAGTTGCAAGAAAGGCAGCAGCATTGGTTCCTACTGCTGGAGGGGAAGCAGACGCGCTCTCGAGGGTCTGTGGCTCGTATACGATGGGAAAGGCAAGACAATCCGAGACCATGTACTTGTGGGTCTTTTTGTGCTCGCCCAGCTCGACGCCTACCGAGAAGCATTCAACACACAATTCAAAAGGTGGTTGCGCGATACACTCGGCGCACGTGATGCGGATGTTGCGAGTCAAGTCTTTTTGACAATTGAGACAGAACTTGGTCTTGATGGCGGCAGATTGGGCTGGGGACAAGGCGTCACTCTTGCTAACTTTGGGCGTCGGTAAAGCGTTGACATCGACCGCGTCGCCAATCGTTGTCTTCTTACTACTCTTCGCCTTGCCCTTCTTGGTGTTGCTACGTCGCGCCGAATCGCTTTTGCCTGCCATGTTTTTGGCGTAGTCAAGAACTTAAATTCGGCCAGTGTATAAAAATGGTGTTACTTTATCAAGAGGTTACATCCGATACAGAAAAATTCCAATAGGTGACTCAAATAGAAAAACTTCGTCAAAAGGTGACTCAAATGGTTTTAAGCATCTAGCCATGCTGTTGAAGCATTTTTACATGAGTAACTATCAAGGGGCTGTTCCAATTAGGTAAGTACTTCCTTAAATACTCTCAAGTACCACAAACTCATTGGTAGAGACTAGATATTCTAAAGGCTCATCGCGATCCGTATCATCGTCATATGATGTCTGGGACATCGTCATTTCAATAAAAAGTTTAGATCTCTTGTGTATCTTTACTTTATTCATTGTACTGTAGAAGTAGTAAAGCATAGTAAGATGCAAGTTGATGAAGCGCAAGACACCAGCTTTATCTAATAAGATTTCCCGATTCCAAGTTTCTTTTGTAAAAGGGCGGGAGATGGCAAAATGCGCTACTCTAAAGTATATCTTATTGACGATGGGTACATGACACCAAATTGCTTCAATTATAAGCGCGTCGCCATAAGATATTTTTGCTTATTTTTAAAAATCGGGTCTGAATTTTGATCCATTGTACTAACGTAGATGGTGGAAATTGCCATGGTCTCTTGATCGCTGCCATAATTGTTACCGCCATGATACATCTACGAAGGCATACAGTATTACAACCATGTCAAAAATCAGCTACATTTCAACAGGAAAGGTAGAGACGACTCACATCATAATTATGTGAAGCATCACCAATGGCAAACCATCGAGCCACAACATATGCTACGTCTGTAGGAGTGCCTGGTCATTGAGGAATGGATGCATTTTATCGCTCTTCTGTCATGTTTGATACCATCCCTCGTCTTCGGAAAGCTAAAATGTATAGATTCACTGGTCTAATTTTCGACAACCCTTCTAGTCTGTACCACATGAGAATATCATATGCCTCGAAACTGCTTCAAATATAGGAGCGTCGCCTTTAAGATATCGACGTCTATAAGATATACTTTAGAGTAAGCTTAACCCATTTTGGTCGTCCCTTCAACTACAGTAACCCGCTACTGTATCAATTGAAGCGCACCTACAGTAGTCGTATTTTACCATGTTTTAAACAAGGGAAACACGAAGGGCACCGCATAAAATTGATTTGGGCACCATTTTCGGACTTAGTCGAATTAAATCGAATTTATTTCACGACCTACTGACTCTATCGCAAAACCTTGTACTATAGATTCTCGACGTATAATGACAACATGTGCGTTTGAAAGAAACGAGGACGCGAGTCTATTAAAAAATATTATAAACTTAGCTACCAAAACTTCACTACTGTAATGCTATCATGGTTGCATACGACCAATTAACGCTGTCATCCGATGTGGTACTTTGTTCCCAGACCACAGACCAGTTAGGACTTCGTACTGTAGACACCGTTTTATAGTTTGCTTCGATCATCGATGTAGCAAAACAAATGCTGTTCGTGTTAAAATTACTTAAATTGCATGACGAGAAATAGTCAAGCTGACAATAAGTCGAAGAAGGTTTTAACTTTCGCAGCAAATTATCAATTTCTCTGGTTGTTGCAGGCTAAAAAACGTTTAACAATAAAACCAACTATCTCTAGCAAATGTGTTTTCATACCAGTCAATCTTAGTTTATCTAGTACTGGAATTTGATCTTTTTCATGCTGTCCCTCCCTTTTTTAAGCTATCAATACTGCAATCTGCATCAGGCGAGTTTTGCAGTTGAATATACTCATAGTTGACAAAACTGGCAAGAAATTCTGCGCAAAACAGAGTGAGAAATAGATTTGAATTAACAGGGCGTCCTAGATGTTGCACCCGAAAAATCGCAATATGCTCAGAAAGCTTGCTGCGCACGGAATGCTTTCAGGTGTTAATGAAGCTAGTTGGAAACATAAAAGAATAGATTAGGTAGATTAAGATGATTTGTTAGATAATATAGCAGATATGCTAAACAAGAATTAGAAAAGGGCAAAAAAGTAGATTGCTTACGGTGTTTATGCCTGCTTCAGCAAATAGGAATTAATCATGCTAAACAAGATCTTTTTTTAGAGAAAAACAAGTTATAGTAGATTATATCCCTACTCTATTTATAGCATATTTATTCTTCCAATTAAAGTGTTCTTCTGAAACAATGATTGTACGATGGTATCGAATGAGTAGATAAGTACAAGTAACTATTATAGTTGCAATCGAAACGAGTGGTAACGTTCCTATTATTAAAGAAGATAATTGCGTCCATCTTTTTCATTTATATTTACACTATATTTTCGGCTAAATCCGAATATGGTGCCCAAATCAATTTTATGCGGTGCCCTTAGTGTTTCCCTTAAACAACATGCTACATGTATTTTTAAAACCACTAGAGTCATCTTTTGGGGAAACACTAAGGGCACCGCAAAAAATTGATTTGGGCACCATATTCGGACTTAGCCGAAAATATAGTGTAAATATAAATGAAAAAGATGGACGCAATACTCGTTTCGATTGCAGCTATAATAGTACTTGTACTTATCTACTCATTCGATACATGTACCATCGTACAAGAATGTGTGTAATCATTGTTTTAGAAGAACACTTTAATTGGAAGAATAAATATGCTATAAATAGAGTAGGGATAGATAATCTACTATAACTTGTTTTTCTCTAAAAAGCTTTCAATGATCCTTGTTTAGCATAATTAATTACTATTTGCTTAAGCAGGCATAACCACCCAAAACAATCTACTTTTTTGCCCGTTTCTTATTCTTGTTTAGCATATCTGCTATATTATCTGACATGTCATCTTAATCTACCTAATCTATTCTTTTATCTTTCCAACTAGCTTTATTAACACCTGAAAGCATTCCGTGCTCAGCAAGCTTTCTCAGAATTTCTTGCCAGTTTTGTCAACTATGAGTATATCCAACTGCAAAACTCGCCTGATGCAGATTGCAGTATTGATAGCTTAAAAAAGGGAGGGACGGCATGAAAAAAAACAAATTCCAGTACTAGATAAACTAAGATTGACTGGTATAAAAACACATTTGCTAGAGATAGTTGGTTTTATTGTTAAACGTTTTTTAGCCTGCAACAACCAGAGAAATTGATAATTTGCTGCGAAAGTTAAAACCTTCTTCGACTTATTGTCAGCTTGACTATTTCTCGTCATGCAATTTAAGTAATTTTAACACGAACAGCATTTGTTTTGCCACATCGATGATCGAAGCAAACTATAAAACGGTGTCTACAGTACGAAGTCCTAACTGGTCTGTGGTCTAGGAACAAAGTACCACAGCGGATGACAGCGTTAATTGGTCGGATGCAACCATGATAGCATTACAGTAGTGAATTTTTGGTAACTAAGTTGATAATATTTTTTAATAGACTCGCGTCCTCGTTTCTTTCAAACGCACATGTTGTCATTATACGTCGAGAATCTATAGAATAAGGTTTTGCGATAGAGTCAGTATGTCGTGAAATAAATTCGATTTAATTCGACTAAGTCCGAATATGGTGCCCAAATCAATTTTATGCGGTGCCCTTAGTGTTTCCCATCTTTTGAAGAAGTCTTTCGATTTGTGTCACTTTTTGGAATATTCCCTTTATTTAAATGCTAGGTTAGTTTGCTACATGTATCCATTGCTAAATGGTCTAGGTTTACTTTCCAAAGCGGCGTTTACGGCGGTTATACTCGAGGATGATGTCCTGGACATCATTCTGCGTGATCTCTGGCCACATTTTGTCCATGAAAATTAGCTCCGAGTATGCGATTTGGAACAGCAGAAAGTTGCTAATCCGCAGCTCGCCTGACGTGCGAATGAGGATGTCAGGGTCTGGAAGGCCACTGTTCTAGCAGTACAACATCGTTGCGTTACGTCGGTCTGACTGTCATCCTGTTGAAAGAACGTACACTGTGAGCATGCGATGACT
Organism: Sclerospora graminicola; assembly: GCA_001887855.2. NCBI lineage: Eukaryota > Oomycota > Peronosporomycetes > Peronosporales > Peronosporaceae > Sclerospora > Sclerospora graminicola. The sequence continues at coordinate 11,561 of MIQA02009434.1, read as the reverse complement.
AAGCATATCCTCGTTGATGTCGTCGATGGACGTCTCGCCGTTGACAACCTCGGTCGCAATCTTTTTGCAAGCACCTACAATTTCGTCACGAGAACCATAACTGTTCGGACATCGAACGCGAGGTTATATGTGTCATCATAACTAATTACGCTACCAAGCACACCGGACCTGACACAGAGATTGAGGCTGAACTTTGTGCATCGCTGGGTCTTAATCTCGATTTCTTTTGTAGCCCGAACGATGTATGCCGGCAGCTTTCGTCTGTCTGACACTAGCACGCGCACGCGGACATCTCGCTTCATGGCCTCAGGCACAATATCATGCATAAACTCGTTAAATAAGTTCATCAATGCTTCCACTTCCGCTTGCTCACGATTCCAGTTTTCTACATGACCTCAGCATTAGCACCCACATCATGAGCATAAAAGTACCGATTGCTTATCACCTGTCGAGAATGCAAACACCGTCAGCACCTTTATGCCCGCGTCAATGCACCAATCTGTAAAGTTCACTAGCGTCCTACTACCATCCGAGTGTCCTCTTAACCTCTCTCCGTATTTTTCCTTTCCGTATCGTCTGTTGCCGTCCATTATCACAGCGATATGACGAGGAATCTTCATCCCTTCAGTATCCGGCAATATCGAAGTGCTCGCCAACTTATTTTCCAAAGCAGCACAGTCCTGAAGCAGGGATCTGCACAACCACCTTATAATACTCCAGATATACTCGGGTAGTATTATGTGGTAGCGCACAGACTTACTCAAGCCGCTAACGCCCGAGGCTAGCGAGAAGCTTAGGAAGGTCAGAACAAATACCAGAGTGATTGGCATCCCGGCCAGCCACCACATCTCAAAACCATTGTAAAATGACTTTGTCAACCCTATAGAATAACACGTATCCACGCCAGCATCCAGCTGTGAAAGCGTTTGCCGTTTAATGCTCTCACGCAGCCATACGATGCCGCTGCTTACAGTCTCGTCCATTGTCACTCTTTGTTAATTTCAGCCAATCCACGGTTACTTTGAACACCACACACCAATCAGTGGTTAAGAATGGTGCCCCTGCATTCGCGATGGCTTCGCGTCGGTGGAACTGTGCAACCATTGAAAAGTGTATGCAGCCACGTATGCTTTCTGCGATCTTTCAGTGTGTCCATACAGCAATTTAAGAATTTTCCAGTATCGAAGAAATCTCCTTCTGAAAACTTTCCGTCAAGCTCCAAACGGTTCCGCCAGCACGTGAATCCGCTCTCGATGATCTATCGCCAAGACGTTGAGATTCCAGATTGGACTAAAAGTTTCACCAACACTTCTTTGCCCATTCACTTGGACATTGGGTGCGCTCGAGGCAAATATCTTATGGATGTGGCCGAGACGCAAGCTACAGAACGAAACTTTGTTGGTGTTGAAATCCGTCGCAATGTGGTAGAGGAGGCGGTGCAAGAAGCTGAACGACGAGGACTCAAGAATCTAGCTTTTCTGCACGCCAATATGAATTTTCATCAGGCAAAGTTGCTCAAATCGCTGCCTGCTCTTGTATCTAGTGTATCCATCTTCCACCCAGATCCGTGGATGAAGAAGCGTCACTTGAAGCGACGACTAGTGACCAGAGAGTTTGTGAAGGAGATGGCTGGACACTTACCAAATGGTACACCAATTTACGTGCAGACGGATGTGGAAGAACTGTTCGCGTACATGGTGGAAGTCTTTGAAATGTCAAAACTTTATGACGTTGATGTACTTTTAAAAAACCCATTAGGTATGCCCACGGATAGAGAAAAGTTCGTTCACAATAGTGGAGGTGATATCTTTCGGGCTAAATTCATTGTGGAGAATAGTTGCCATAAGATGCATGACTTGTAAATTGTTAATACCTTACATACATATACATGCGCGTAATCACAGTGACTTCAACTATAATGTGCAGACATCGAAGGAATTACTTGCCAAACCGGCGCTTACGACGATTAAACTCCTCAATTATGTCTTGCAGATCGTCACGAGTCACCTCCGGCCAGAATTTGTCCATCAAAATAAGCTCTGTGTAAGCCATCTGAAACAGCAGAAAATTGCTTAGGCGGAGTTCTCCTGACGTGCGAACCATTATGTCAGGGTCTGGCAGACCACTGCAACGCAATTCAACGACAAACACAACATAGTCTTAGCTTAGGTAGCCAATAGTAATGACGAGTAAGCGTACGCGGTGAGCATGCGCTTGCTTAGTAAGTCTTCATCAATGTCTTCGATACTTGTATCGCCTCGCACCACCTCCCCCGCGATTTTTTTGCAGGCACCGACAATTTCATCGCGAGCACCGTAGCTGTAAAAGCAAAATATCAAATTCGTTAGCTTTTACGTTTGCGGAAAACAAGGATAAGTTATGAGGCCATTTTACCTCAAACAAAAACTAAAATGGAATCCGTTGCAATGCTGGGTCATATCCTCAATGTTTTTGATAGACTCGATGAGGAATGCCGGTAACTTGCGGCTGTCAGAGACAAGCACACGCACTTTTATGTTGCGATCGAGAGCGTCAGCCATAATGTTATTAATAAAGCCGTCAATGAGTTTCATTAGCGCGTTAATTTCATTTTTTTCACGCTTCCAGTTTTCTGTGAGTACAATTTTACGTTACCTACCATGGTCGACAACGATATATTAATGGCACATAAACCCACCCGTAGAAAAGGCGAAGACCGTAAGAGCTTCGATGCCGGCGTCAATGCACCAATTCATGAAGTTCATGACGGCTTTAGTACCGTCTACATGGCCGCGAGTACCTGAACCGTACTTGTTCATGCCGTAGCGACGGTTGCCGTCAATGATGACTGCGATGTGGCGTGGAATCTGCCCAGAAACGCTACTCAGCGACTTAATTGCTGAAATAGTGCCAATGAAACTCACCTCGAGATCCCTTTTCAATTCAGGCATAGCAACAAATCCTTGTTCTGTTCTAGACCGCGTCAAATTATAAATAAGATTGAGTTCGTCTATTCGAACGCGCCTATGTTGAAACTTTAATTTTTAAGATTAAGTTCGTCGATTCGAACGCGCCTATGTTGAAACTTTAACACACTTTCATCTTATGTTACTTTGAAGAAGGTTCTCTGCTGATGGCAGTCACTAGGCTTAAAAAGGCCATTTATCCTTAGATACAGTTTACTACTGTAGACAGAGGAGTCCCTAAACATCCCACCCCAGACTGGTATTTATCGGCAATAAGTCAACACCGTCCGTTCTAATTCACACATGTTTATGCACGTATGAAGTCTTTTTGCCAGAAGGTGCAATTCATCACGGTTTTTGGGTATTGCGGGCAGAACAGATACGGAGAGTCGCTAAACATTCCACTCTTATCCCTATTTGTACCTCATGTATGGTACACTGTGCCATCCAAAATAAGCAAAAGTTGATGCTTGACTTCTTCGGAGGTCTCAAAAACGATTAGTTCATAGGTAAGCACCTCCGACTAATGATGTAACATTTGACTTGACTATGTATAGCTTAACAGCTTAATTGTTGGTTTCCGTGCGCCTTCTTTAAATGAAATGGCACAGAGTACCATTGATTGGGTACAAATAGGAATCACAAGGTTACCTTTTCAGACATAGAGGACATTAGGTACGGAGGCATTTCATCAAACGCAAGTCAGCTAATCAGACCGGGTAGTGCTCTGGTAAGGGAGTTGCTAAGGAGCAGGCAAACCGGAGCAGGTGTACATAAACGAGATCGCATAGCGACAGTCTATGGTACACTGTGCCAACCAATATGTAGAAGACAGGACACTTCATCTTTCGACTTCATCCTGTCGTCTTTAAAATGTGGGAACCACCACCTTAAGCTGTCAAGATTAAAGTTAGTTTAACGGACAATCCACGAGGAGCGTTGCTCATTAAGCGCCGCAGCTGAAACTTGCCTTGAAGCTCGCTTACTTGTGGGACGTGTTCCTTCACCACATACTCCTATGTTTTGTAGGAATAACAAGTGTGCAAAATGTTCCTGATGCATGCCATTTTGAATCATTTCTTCCAGTTTTGACACCACCACGAACGGTTTATTCCCGTTTGACATTCAAGGTCTGCACATTAGCGTCCTGAAAACTTTCTTGCTCCCAGTCTCTTAAGGCAGGTACCGGCAGGAGTTCTACTAGTGCACTGAACGTCTTGCTTGCTGTTAACGCATAAAACAGAAGACCAAATTTGAACGGGTCTCTTGAGGAAGCCTCGTGTAGCATCGCGTGTCAAAAGCGGGCACTCGATATACACTAATTGACTACAGACAGATCGTTGTGCAGCGACATCTGCCTCCTTCAAATTGACAAGCTCTTCCAAAGTAGCGAGTATTTTGCCTCGGATTTGATCCATGTACTTTAACGCTTTTGATTTTAGTAGATAATCTTTAGCTGCAGCCGCATCTATCTCGTGCTTCTTGTAGGTTTCTTCTTCCGATTCCATAATGGGAAACAAGCTCGAACTCCTTCCACACCGTTCACCACCATTCCTCCATTTTCAGAACTTGAAAGCGCGGAGGGGTTTTCATCACGTAATCTTTGAGGTAACGGACTAGCAATCGCGCGCTTTATTCGCTTATTGACTGGCACAATGTACCTACTTTCTCTGGGGTACAAACCATAGTGACTCCCTTTTATGACGTTGTAAGATCCCGTTTTATGTACACCTGCTCCGGTTTGCTTCTCCTTAGCAACTCCCCTCTGGTAACTCTTGCCAAGCCTGCGCACCACTTGATACCGTACAGCATGCCCACCTTGTATGAGTCTTTGAGAACTTTATCTACTGTATATTCTGGAGCGCAAAGTGCATCTTCTTTGGCAGCATTGGGTTTTATCTACTGTAAAAGTATAAACGCCGGACTTGTAGGCTACAAGCCTGGGCTTCAATTTCAAGGCAGGTTATATTAGAGCATGGTGAATATCCAAATCACAGTTGTATCAATAACAGTACTGTATGCCATTAAGATACACGTCACCTCCATTTTTCCATGTATACACGAATACCGGCTGAAAACTTCACAGACAAATCCGCATGGAAGTATACCAGTTGATACTATTACAGCACCAAGTTGTCAGCTTCGTCATTTTCTACTCCATCTTTGCTTCTAAAATCAAACGTATAACTATACCGTAAAGTACTGAACATCCATAAAAGCTGCAACGTATTCCTTGTTGAAAACACAAACCAGTTCTCCCTAAATATTCGTCGTTGCAAATGTTTGTACATGTACTACCCGCGTTAGTCTCATTACCAAAAACGGGTGCAAATCGCGTCTTCGAGACACAAACTCCATTTTTTATATTAGCGTAACCGAAATGGTGACCGCAGCAGAGATGGGCACCAAGCGTAGAGAGGAGTTATTTTGTACCGCAGTTGACGCTGCGGCGAAATAGTCGAGAGGGATTTTTTTAAAAGATGACCACGATCCGTTTGCAATCGACGAAAATAACCCGATTAAGTGCAATGCTTTGCAATTCATTGTGTGTGGAAGTAAACATGAAGCACGACTACAACGCAGACGTCGTTTTAAAGGCTCAGATGTTAAAGGTGAAATTGCGCCCTCAATTCATTGATATTGATGAGAGCATAGATGTCACTACAAAATTTTACTTGGCATGTCGTCGAATAAGTAGCACAAACACCAGGATATGAAGAATGTTTTTTGCCTTTGTCAATTAGCGATCGGCGCGGGTTAAATTTTCCATGGGTGAGGGTTAGAGTTTTCCAAAAGAAAAACCATTTAATAGAAGGTCCAGACGTCCTAATCTTATCCAAAGACATAGATGTATAATGGATAATACAACTGTTTTGGCTTTGTCACTAGCAATGTCACGAAGATTTACGAGACATGCGGACATCGATTTTAGATTCTCCGTTTAGAGAAAAAATGACCGAGCCGGCGATTGTAAAATTCCAGGAGCCATTTAGCGAAAAAAGCATGCAGCAAATATCAATGAAACGCATTTATCAACTCTTTGACATAAATGATGGAAGTCTTGAAACAGTATAGAGACAAAAGCACAGATGTCTCTATCCATTCATTTGCAAAAACTTCACCTATACAGCTTTGGTCCCCCATTGTGTCCAGACTATGGATACAAATCAAGTTTTATTTTGGGCTGTTTTTCGCTGAAAACGAGTTGATTCTTGCAGTGGCAAAATTTGCAGAGATAGAGATAGTCTTAATGTATTGGAAAATGGTAAAGTCTGATTAAGTAGAAGTAGATCATGTTGCACTATGCTGGTGTCGGACTTTCGAAACCATTTACGGCAAATTGATACGGGTTAGAATTTCCTATTCTTAACCTAATTACTGTGGAATCTCGTTTGACGTATCTTGACTAAAAGCGAAGGTAGAAAGACTTCGAGATACGTAAGTATTTTTTGTTCATAAGGCCCTTGTTGGGGCAACTCATGATCGGCTATAATTCGAGGAAGAAGAAGTAAAGATGGATTATCAACGGCATAGGGTCACGGAAGCCGATCTAGAACGGGCGTACTACCTTCATGAGCTGAGTCAGTTTTTGCTGACGGATTGGGTCTTGAAGATTACCCGACCTCGTGGTCACATGAGCCTTATTAGACGACTGTTCGACCAGCTCAAACAAACCGGCATTAATACCGGTATGTTCGAACCAGTTATTCGACCTGGAGGCAGACAAGCTGAAAGAGGCGTCCAGTGCACTACACGATCGCCTGGTAACTTTAATAGACCGCGCCGAACCTCAGAAGATGATGGCAAGCACTAAAGCCACCCCATCTTTACCGGCCGCGCCAGGCAGGACGGTCGGAGGGCGTTCTGGTACTTCACAATACCTTCGGAGGTGGATTCGACTAATTCATCCGTTGGCATCACCCGTATGACGCTTGGCCCCAAGGGATCAGCGCATGTTGCAATCGCAACTAAGTTTGAAGATATCACGAGCTCAGGTATCACTGATCGGTAGGAGGCCGGCCACCATGGAAAATGGTATAAGCCAGATCACCCAAATTAAGGACAGTCGGCCGGAGACCACGTACGGACAAAGGTGGATTTTTTAGACTCAAGGGGTGAAAACATGGATTCAAGGAAAATAAGGTAGAGCCCCAAGCTGTCCTCAGGTGCCGAGCCACGTTCACAATATGGTCTCAGCTATGATGGATCGATATCTAGAAGAGCAGCGTCGGTCTAATGCTGGTCGCCCTGACATAGGGTCACACGGCCAGCCCACCTCCCATGAAGAACCGACGCCGGAGTCAATCCAACATGTACCAGAGATAGGGTAGATGAAGACATGGAATCGGTTCAATCAAAAGAGAATGTTCCCCAAGCTGACCCGACCGACCGCCGTGCAGGTCGCCGATCCGTCCGACCCCCTAATAGAAGACCGTCACTTGGTGATATCGATACGGAGTCGGTCAGGTCGACTACCAGTAAGATCCAGATGACCTGGATTTAAGAATGGCTTGCCCTGCAAATATGGCATCTGCCCAAGCTTTCAACCCGGACTCAGGGGCAATAACTAAGGTCAGAATGTCGGTGACATCCGAGATTAAGGACTTTACTGGCCGCGACACGGACAACGACCAGGCCAGGGGATGGTTAAGCAAGACGAAGTCAGCATTTCTGAGAGACCGGACGCCGGACTATGAGAAGTGCCTGATTTCGGAGACCTCATGAAGGGATCAGCAAAAAACTGGATCCAGCAGCTTAGGCGAGAAGTTCGAGAAAGCCGCAACTGATGAAAGTATTTGGCGAACAGTACTGTGGGTCTGGGATGTCCGTGGCTCGTCAATATTTGCGCACCAAGAAGAGAGCGGATGAGACCGCCTGGAATATCTCCACCTTCTGAATGTTGCGGGAATGAGGGCCGGTCAAGGAGAATGCTAGCCGGCCGGAAAGCTGTCCGGGATCATGTGGAGCATTTCATCAGTACGCTCGCCGACTGGGAACTGGCCGACCAGCTCGCCTTGCTGCGTCTGAGAAATACCAATGAGCTAGAACTAACTCTACGGACGTATCAGAGAGCGAAGAAGCGAGGGTCTAAGGCAGCCGTCGGAACAGGCAGGTACAGGTCGCGTCTTAACCTGGATCGAGGAAGCAAACCACTATCGACCAGGACAACCCGCGCTGTTGGCATGGTTGCAATGGATTCGGACGCCACCAGTTCTGAAGATGAATACCAACGGTCTGAGGACCGGTAGCAGGCTAGCTGTTACAGGCTCACACTGTTTAATTGCAAGTGAGGAAGCGTGCAATTGGTTAGAAACAAATGTAATTTGTTTCTCTATAGGTTAAGTAAGATTAAACTTTAGGTTGAAATATTTATTGATTAAGTAGTCCTAGTTATATATTTGAATATATAACTCCGACACGTGGCTAGAAGACGGTAAATTTATGAGTGAATATATTATAATAACTATAATTAAATCTAAACTAATCAGACAAACATGTAGTATAAAACTGATCTAATAATACTCTTATTATTAGATCTCTTCTTAGATTCGATAATTATATCAGAATCTGTTACTCAGGGTGGATTATTAATAACTTATAATCCATTATTTGCATTTCAGACAGTTTGTCTGAAATTGAACTGTGATATTTCAACTTAAATATCACTTATGTAATGGCATCCCATTACATCACCCCACACTCAAGGTGGTTGGCCAATAATATTGTGTAATATTGGCCAATCGAATGGTGCCACTTGTTGGTCATAACGATACTGTATTTTAACCACTAACGACCATAAGAATCAAATGGTCGAGAAACCCGGCGGCGCTCTTGAGGGCGCTACCGGAATTGCTAACGCAGCCTCCACCTCTGCATCACGTGCAGAGGTGCCAACATCGCTAGCCGAGAGACCCACTGTTTCTCGAAGTAGACGCTGCAGAAGCAGTGTCTAAAAGAGGACGAGAAGGTGTCGCTAGTGCGACATCTTTTGCGCTTTCACCTGCCGACGGGCGGGTGGCGAAGAAGTGTTCGTCTGTCTTCGGAGAGTCATCGGACTCCGAAGAAGAGGGTGAGGACGTCACCGTCCTCCACAAGGAGTCTAGCGAGCGTAAGTTCGCTAGCATTTCTTCACCTTTAAGTGATGGTGAGGTGGATTCTGACGCTGTCGATTACGACAGCGACAATTCCGTCATATGGTGGCAGAAGGAGCGTAGAGATCCTCCTGGTCGCCTGGTCGTGACGACGACTTTAGGATGGCAGGTGGCGCTCCACCTGCCAAGTAACAACGTGCAGAAGCGGCTTACGCTGCTTCTGATTTGTCTTGTCGTACGAAAGCACATGTTCCGTACAAAGTGGGGTTTTCGACCCCCAGCATGGACTGCCCGAAAGTGGTGGGCACATCAAGCGGGATTGTCAATACCCGTTGTTTGACATCAACGCGCTTGATGATTGCGAAGACCTTCGCAATCACAACTTTGATCGAAGTACCGACGATAGACGTCGGTACTTTATCGACCTTTTCTTCCAGGCTCGTTATTACACGAGCCGGAAAGGGTCGCGTAAGAACAGGGACGATAAAGACGCCCTGACTCAAAGTTGGAATGCCTTTTTTGAAAATTACAACAAAGGTCCCGACGAATACGTGAGCAAAGTTTATGTAAACCGCGAGAGCTTCTTAAAGCACTCACGTTCAGAAAAAATGGAGTTTATCCATTTTACCTGCATTAAATAAGAAATTTCTTGCGGACTTCCTTCTCACCTAGTTTGACCTTGTTGTCCCCTCCTCGTCTTAGCGAAAAGGAGGTGCGAGGGTACCGAGGTTACTCAGTACCCACTAGTGTTAAGGGCCTAATTGATGCCCTTAATAAATCAGCACCTAGTGCTGATACCTTGCACCCATCAACACATAGTGTTGATGTTCCACATGCATCAACACCTAGTGTTGATGCTTCTTACGAGTTTGTGGAGAAGTATCTTTCTCAAACTCCTTCAGGAGGTCAGGGACAACCGCCCTCACCACCTCGATCGATTCCCAAGAGTCAAACTCTTGGGAATACCCTAACCAGCGTACCAAGTACTCGGTACGCTACCCCTTCTTATAGGGAACCGAGCGCTTCGCAATCAAGCGCTTCTAGAAAATAGCGCTTATTCCCCTGATTATCAATCAGGGGCGGCGGTGGTTGGTAATTCCCTCGCCGTCGTTGTTGCGGAGCATGGTTCACAGCTCCGCAAGCTCGAGAGGCACTGCTTCGAGCTGAGCGCCGATATGGGTCACTCTGTGAGGACATATCGCTCTCTTCGCGATGAGATTCACGACATTCTGAGCGCTCACATGGCCCTGCAGCAGAGAGAATGATCTTCTGCTGGTCGATCTTGATCGACAAAAGGCGGAGATGGAGAATCTCAGGGCTTCCCACAATCGGTTGGAAAACGATTACAAGTCTCTCTTGGGAGACTTGAAGAAGCACGGCATTCGCCGTGGGAATGCGTCTCGTCTGAAGACGTAGACGATAGATACGGCTTGATCCTCCCAACGTAAAACGTTGGGTGTAGGTGCATGGCCGCGGGAATGTCTAATGTATAGGTATTCCCCTTAACGCTTTGGACCTTAAAGGTTCCAATGAATTTAGGGTGCAACTTCCGTGTAGGGAAGTTGCTAATTGCATGTGTAGGCAAATTAGTTGTTGATAACAAAACTAATTCACCTTTTCTAAAGAATTTGTGTTTTTCCTTCCGTTTTTATCTGCATTTTACTTCTGCTTGTCAAAAGTAGAAGCAAGTGCATCGTTTACATAGCGTATTACGGCTTGACGCTGTAATACGAATTCATCTACTGCTTTCTTAGCAGTAGGTGGATTGTCTTCATTGTCTGCAGCCATTGCTGCAGACACATATTCTGCATAGGCAGCTTCAGTATCAACTGAAGCTGCTTGATTTGCTACTGTGTCAACAGTAGAAGACTCGTTCATTTCTTCGCAAGTTGCGGGTGCAACTTGCGCATCGACTCGCTTAAAATTTGAGCGGGTCCCTCCCCCACTTAGATTTGGCGTACCTCCAAGTAAAGCTGGGGTCCGTGGTTGCCTTAAGGCATTCACGTAGAACGGTGTATGCTTCGTGGAAGCATGCAACGAGTTATTTATTGCAAACTCAGTGAGTGGCAAAAAGTCACTACCCGCTGCTCGAAGGCGTGCGCGTATGAACGCTGCATGTCTCCGAGAACGCGGTTAACGCGTTCAGTTTGCCCATCCGTTTCCGGATGGTCCGCAGTTGACATCTTCAACTGTGTGCCTAATAACGAGAACGTTTCTTGCCAGAAACGTCCTGGAATCTCGGATCTCGATCCGAGATAATGTTTTCCGGTATTCCGTGTAAACGGAATACCGTGTCAACGAATATCCGTGCTGTTTGCGCAGCGGTGACATTTGCTGACACTGCAGCAAGAAGAACCATCTTGCTGAAGCGGTCCACAAAGACCACTATTCCTGTCTTCCGACTGTGATCGGGCGGAAGACCGAATATAAAGTCCATGGAAATAGACTTCCAACACTCTGTCGGAACCAGCAGAGATTGGAGAGGAGCCTGCGCAGAGTGCGCAGGCTTGACGCGCTGGCAAAT
>MIQA02009433.1:0-11061 GCA_001887855.2 Sclerospora graminicola | reverse complement strand
TTTTCGTCACCGAGTCCACCTAAGTGAGTGTAACCACCCCCGATCAACGGGTACACAAGGTGAGAGGAAGATAAACATAGATCATGATGCGCATGAAGACCGGTCAGATGACCGGGAGGATCAGATCAGTCATCTGATTGTGATGGCGATCAGGATCAACGGAGTACCCCCTCCGATAGTTGGTCGTCCGGGCCAGTGGGTATCCGGATTCCACCCAAGACTTTTGGAAATCGGCTCCACCTCACGTAGTTCGCCAGTAAAGTTAGGGAGGCGACGCACAGCGTCTACCTTCTTGCACCGAGGGGATTGACCCCTTTTAAAGATTCATTTTTTGTATCAATATTCTATTTAGCAATCATGTCCCTCGGGTTTTTATGGAGTCAGCGCTTGTGCTGTCCAATGCAACGGAGATCTAGGTCGACAATAAGTCTCTTGTAGATCGGCACAATCGCAAAATATCCCAAAAAAATAATTTACATGTGCCCCATAAAACCAAAACCACATGTAGTGTTTGAACTGTTTAAACACTCTATATTGGTAAAATCCACCATATTTGTGAAATGCGGGGTTATTTTGCGATTGTGCCGAGTTTAGCGGTTAGAGGTGGACTCACCAACAGGATCTTGACAAATTTCATGGTAGCCAGGTTTGAGGCGCGTAGAACCTTCACATGAATCGTGCCGTGCTTTGGGAGTAGACGCAGACGAAGAGCTGTTGCTGTCCGAGGTAGAAATGGTGGCAATAGAAGTCGAAGGTGCTACTACTTTGGGGGTTTAGCATTTGGCCTTCCGGCCCATATAGCGGCGTTGTATTCTCAACTGGCGTATGATTCAAGAGGGAGATGTTATTCGCACCCCCACCTTCAGGCTATTCGGACCCCCTGTACCGCAAGACTGGTACAATGTACCGTTCTAACCAGGTAACAAGTCCAGTTAAAGTTAAGTGACTTTCTTCTATATGATTCATTTATAGCAATAAAACATACACCATAACTATATACTCGAGTTAAAGTGAATTTACCAAGTAATGTTTCCGTCACAAACCCAATTCGAGTTATCTCGATCTCGTCGTATAATCCGGATATCACCAAACCCCTAATCAGATTTTAAGTGGCTGCGCACCTGTCACTCAAAATCTTCTGGTAAATTTGTCCAATTGGGGCCCACCTAAGCCTGTACCATACGAAAGGTATAACATACCGTAATGAATATATCCAGTATTTGACGATAGCTACTTGAGCCAGTTCTTCACCGGACCTTTCATTAAATCAGCAAAAAACAATCTTCTTTCACCTTCTGGTGTCTTGTCCCACAAAAAAGCTTATTTCATCCGGCTGAACCAGACTCTCGCCCGATCATCATCCATGTCGTTCCGGTAAAGTCTTTCAACTCAGAGATTGCCGACATCCGGACTCAAGTGATTGTTCCAGAATCACTATCAAATGCCTGTGCCGAGGCCATATTTGCCTTGCGAGACATCTCCATGTCCAAATCGTCCGGATCGAAGTGTTGACTGATTCCCCCGTTCGATTCCATATCCACATCACTGGGTGGGGGTGATTTAGGTTTGGTGATTAAACGATCCTGATGACTAGTCTGACATATTGATCGGACAATTTCAGCTGATCGGACTGATTTCATTTCCACATCTACGGGAGTTTGAGCCGTTGGTTGGTTCATGTTTGACCTTGGTTGCCATGGTTGTCCCTGACCAGGTACGTACTGGGGAATCCATGTTTTTCTCTCTCGAACCGGATCATCATAGACGTAAACATAGTTCGCATATGTTCCGGAACTTCAGGCACGTCAGTGAGATTGTTGTTGAGGGTCGGGTTGTTTTGTGAAGTTTGTTGAGCATCTTCGAAACTGTCTTCTGACCCGACTCGACCCGGTTCGAGCTCCCTCTTCTCTGCGACTCGGTTTTGGGGTCGGTCTACCTGATTCCCTTCGGGACCAATGTCATACGAGTTACTCCGACCGAAGAATCAGTAAAATCCGCTCCAGACGGAGATGATTGATAAATCGATTCAACATCCATAGGATATTTAACCAGCGGATCGGTGTGAAAGATCGAACGGCGGTGATTGGGCCACGGGATTTACCCCAAGCAACGATGCCAGGTGATCATAAGACCCTTGTCCAAGTGCTGGCACGCTTTACTGTACCGAAACAAGGGTTAGGGCTACGTAATTCTGATCGTTCAGAAACGATGTTCCGGACACTGTCCATGTACCTACCTGCATCACACATTAATAAATATGAGCATGCTCGCTATACTACATGTATTGATGTCTTAGGGCTGTGCTCGTGTTTATCGATTTCCCTTGAGTCGTGCCGAAGGCTTCGGGCGGGGACTCGCAACCTACTATTATACTGCTATCTCTATTATGTATATTTTATCATCTATGATTTCGGTACAAATGTGCTGTTTTCAGAACACCTCATGGAGGTGTTTCGGAATACCACGATCTCGGAACAGTAATGTGTCAAACATCAATTTGTTTTATCCAATCATGTGTCACTATTTTTCAGTACAGAACGCCATACCGGCACTTGAACAAGGGCCTAAATCGTTATCATGGCTTCTCTGACCATTTCTTGGTCTATCGAAGCGTCCATTTTGGGAGAGTCGCAAATCAGCGACCCGAAACCATATGTTTATGACAAAGATAAACCATATGATAGTACATGTAGTGCGATGGCCTCGCACACACTGTACAATAAACCAGGTACAACGTACCGTAGTGACGAGTGTACATACCAGGGCCGCCAATTTTCAATAGGTCTGTACTGATTTGCCACTCTTTTCAAGTTGTGGGCCAGGTATGGTCCTATTGCGTCGCCGAATCGAGCAAGTGCGGCTGGATGGCCGTTGATGGTGGCCATAGGTGGCTAACGGGTGGATTGTTCAAGAGATGGATATATGAGAGGCTCCAAGGAAGGTTATGTCCCTGTAGTAGCCGGATAAAACACCGTAGTTAGATGAGCGGCCGAGAAGAAGGAATCGGAGTCGGCGGCCAGGTTCCGTTCAGGTGAGGTGGATGGCTATCCAGGCTGACCATGCTATTTGGTGCACAGTACACAAAACGTCCAGGATGAGCTGGTCACGATATTTCAGGTAAAGTACGTAACCATCCAGGTCAGGCTGGTTAGGTTATTTTGGGTAGGGTACACCAAAGGTTATATTGAGTCTAGGGATAAAAATCAGTATACGTTTCGCTTTCTAAGACACAAGTCGTCATTGGTCGGTTAACATGGCCCCCTAGTTATTATTAGTTTGCCAGGGAAAGGTTAAAATGAAGCCACCGGAAGTCCCTTGACCGGGAGTCATCTGAGAAACTCTTTACTCACTCAAGTTGCCCGTGTTTGGAACACGGTTGAGTTGTGTTGGAAGGGAAGGCGAAGTTTTGGCTCATTGTGGAAGATTGTGGAGTATTGTTTCGATTTCACGACTATACGGAGGATTGGAGAAACCTCCTGATTGTCTTTGGTTGGGCTGGCCGATCGATTACTCTTGTGGTGTAGTCGCTCTCAGAAATTCTTCCTGAGATGCGAACACCCACGGGGGGCCCAGATGACTGACTGTCGGAGGGGTACTCCGTCCGTCCGAGTCCATGATCCGATCCGGCATCCGGCCGGCTGGATTGGTCACTTTCCATCAACCTTGGTCGTGACGACTTGGATGATCCATTTTTCGAAAAGCTCACCTGTGTACCCTCAGCACTGGCGGTTGCGCTCTCTTGATAGACCCTAGGGCGAAAAGTGAAAAGTCCGTCGAATAGGGAGACGAGGGTTAGGAGTATGGGTAGCTCCTGGGCGGAAATCTTCACCGGGGAGTTCGATTGGCAATATACTTGAAGTTTGTATACTGCGGGGGCTGGACCGAGAATAATCGATCGATCAGCTAAACCAATGACAATAAAGGGGTAAATCCACACGTGTACGTAAAGGGGAATCCAAATGAAACTCCACAATCTTCCACAGTAGGCCGAAACGTTACCACACTTTCAATACTACCGGTAGATGTAACCGTGTTCAAAACACGGGCGACTTGAGGTGAGTATACACGACGCAGCGACTCCCGGTCGGGGGACTTCCGGTGGGTTACTTTAACCTTCCCTGGGCAAACCAATAGCAGCAAGAGGGGACCTTGTTAGCCCTCTGCTGTGAACCAATGAAAGCGACTTGTGTCTAAGAAAGCGAAACTTATACTGATTTTTATCCATATATCCAATACTCCCTTTTGTGTAACCTACCCCAAATAGCCCGGCTGGATAGTTATGTGTCTTACCTGAAGTGGTCCAGTTAGATGCTTTTTTGTGTACTGTACACCAAACCAGCTGGTACCAACCCAGCTGGTACCAACCCAGCTGGTACCAACCCAGCCGGTACACCAACCCCAGCTGGTACCAACCCGGCCGGTACACCAACCCCAGCTGGTACCAACCCGGCCGGTACACCAGCCCCAGCTGGTACCAACTCGCTTTTACAACGAACCCAGCCGGATCGGCCGGATGGCCATCCATTTAAGCTCACTTTACCGCTGGCGTTAGCCCTTTCTTGGCAGCTCCACGTCCGACCCTGGCGCCTCATCCGTCCTCTATGAAACTCAACCTTCTTTAGGACCCTTCGCCCATACACCTTCCGAGCAATCCGCCCTTCGGTCGTCCACATCCGGTTCACCTGGTCCGCTAGCCCAGCTACTCACATCTCGCCCACACCAATCTGGTCCGATTCCAGGCCTGGCACCGTCCTGCCGCCAGAGAATACATCCAGCGGCCACTAGACTACGTCCCATGTCGGCCGATCCGGGCATCCAGCTAGGGCCAACTTTTCCACCAATCAGGTGGGTGCTTTCATCTTCCATTAGTCCGTTAATTTCCAAGTCTCTTCACCACAGCCGCCCCTGAGTCTTGTTGCAGTCGCACAGCGGTTGAGGCACGAGCTCACTACATTTTTCACACTTCGACCCTCCGCTGTCCCTATGTCTGGTCACGAAGATACCCACACTGACCCATTGTCGGGACACTCCCCGACGTCTACGAGGCCACCGGTAGGCTGCTTAAGCGTCCGCTCTGCTGGCCTCAAGCGTCGTCCAGGGCAGCCCGAGGTTGCTACCCTGAAAACTCAGATCGCTGCCCTGACCGCTCAGGTAGCTAGCCTGGAGAAGGCAAACACTGAGTTTTCTCTGACCGCACGGCTGGCTGATCAGCGGGCAGATGAAGCCCGGGCCCGGAATGTACTGGCTGACCCCCACTTCCGGAGCCACATCAGCCGACAGGAAATTGAAAAAGCCGATCTCATTCAAGATAGGGATCGCCACAAACAGCTGTCTGAATCCATCGACTCGTTGCGTATCTTGTACCAGAAAGCATCGGCCGCCGTGAAAATTCTAAAGTAAGTGCATCCTCGCTTGTTCAGGACCATCTCCCAATCCACTCACCCTGTTTGCGTTCTCAGAACAGAGTGTCATGTGCTATTGTGTCTTGATGCTCGAGTCTTCTCATGCCTCACGCGAGGTGACGGAGAACTACGAGAGGTACATCCTCCTCTCCCAGCGATTGGAGAGCTCGCAAGTGAACTTGGGCAATCTGGAAAATCACCAGATCCGGCTTGAAAAAAAGCTGTGGAAATATCAGAAAGCATTGTATCGATTGGCCTCTGCGCCGTCCGGGCTTCAACATCGAGCTCGACAGCTTGAAGTCGCGCACGCCGAAGCCCAATCGAACGTCGATAGAGACCGACAGGTGGTCTCCAACTTTACGCAGCGCCGCACGGACTAATTATCCTCTATAAAGGCGGGTCGAGCCCGACTGATCGTGGCGGGTGCCAGGGTGGATCGTCTGATAAAGGTCCTGCTCCCATCCGGGAGGCCATCAGGCACCTCCTCGATTTAGCTTGTACACGTAGTCCCGGTCCAACCACTCCCGCTCCGCCATCTTTTCCGTTGGCTGCTTCTGCTGCGGGCGTCCCGCCATCCCTCTCGTTGGCTGCTGATCCTGCCGCGGGCGCTCGAACGCTAGCACGGGAGTGGCTACACGTCTGCGGATATGAGATACTTCCGAAACCCTAACCCTCCACTGGTGCCAGCCGGTGCGGGGGCGGCTTCCCCGTCGATCCCAGATGATCCTCCAGGTATACAAAAAGAACGTCGGTCCAGCCGGATACGACGCAACATTCCCCCGTGTTGACTAAACGGCTTAAGCAGTCTGTCGCGCCGGCGAGCACGGCAAACGTTCGTGGAGGCAATAGACAGGGCTCCAACCCCACTTCGACTCCGGCTCCGTCCGGCTTGCTGGCTTCTGGGAAATCGCCCCTTCGTGTCCGTGCTACGAGATCCTCGTCTAGAGCTTTGTCTACTTCGGTTCTCCTCGGAATCTCTCCCCACGACCCTTAAGGTCCACCCACCGCTTTTCCGGATGGGGAGGAGGCGCCTAGCCTGCCAGAAGTGGGCAGAGATGATGCCCCCGCCGAGGACTACGAGAGGTCACCCTTCCCGGACATTTTTTCACTGGATGAGAACGAGTCTAAGCAGTCCTCCGAAGAGTCTACCCCGTCTTGGATTCCCCGCCGGAAAGTCATGACGGCTTCCGAACTGACTGCGGCTCACCCCTGGGCCAAGGTGCAATTGGAGGGATTATGTATCACAGACCTCACCGGCGCCATCGTCGCTCGGGATTTGTCTCGTCCGCCGTGGCGGGTATTTCCACTGGCATCAAATAAGCCTAAAATTACTGAATGACGTCCTGATCTTGTTGCGATTGACCCGCTGAATGCGATCCTGTCTCTCAAGCCGTGGACCGTACTGGCGACGGATATGCCAGGAATGGGTCTACCCCATGTCGGCGGGTTCGCTGATCTTCGTGAAGCCTGTAAGGGGTATCTCTCCCGGCATGGACAAGCCATCTGGGAGTCCACCCTTCATCTCTTTATCTCTGCTGACGCCGAACGTAAGTCTCCCGCTCTGGCCCGATACCGAGTCGACCGTAAGCAGCGTCGGAACCGGGCGGCTGAGGGCTGGATAAAGGTTTGCACCCTCGTCGTCGCCGGCATCCGGCTCGGCCACTGTGACTTGGACATTTTTCTCCACCCCATCACGCTACATCTGGCTACCCGCCCGGAGGAGAAAAGCGGGCATCCGGCCAAAAGTGGGACTTAGTATCCAGGATTGGGTCACGCCACCACTCTCCAAGCTTCGCTCGCGGAAATCGACCCAGCTGGATCCGTGGCACAACCAGTACCGGCAGGACACCGACCGCCACCCTGGCCTCAGCGTGTCTCGACTCCGAAACAAGTTCTGCCGAACTCGCCAAGGATGATTTACGAGGCCAGTCTGTTTTTTGGCTCTAACTATTTCCACCTCTTCATCCGTCTATGGCCATTTGCCTCGCTAATACATCTTTCGTTCCATTTTCCACATCGAAAGCACTTGTCCATCCCTATAATCCGAAACACCCATCCTGCTTCACCTCTCATGCTAATCCCCCAAAGTTCTCTATCCGGCACCATGCTGACTCTAAGATTATTCCAACACCTGATTGGCCCATTCCTGATCAGGCTAATTTCCATCCGCCGGTTGATTGGCTGAAAAGTGTCAAATAATCCGGCCGTGCCTGTTGCCCGGCAGCCAAATGGCCTAATTCCTGGCTCCGCCCCGCCTTATTCGTGGGTCCGCCTGACCCGAAGCGGTTCCGGATCGCTCGTCGGCGATCGAACTCTCTCATCAAAGCTCCACAATTCAGGTCCAGCTCATCCACCCACGACCGTTCTTCGCAATTTTTCCACTGCACAAGAAACTCTCTATGGATCCGCCCAAACCTGGTTTTCCGCCCATTCCGAACATCCAAAATCTTCTCTACTTCGTACTCATCCGGATAAAGCGGCTTGTTCCTGCTATCCTCTGGCTGCAGGGCTTCGTCAAAGTCGAACCGATCGCTCTCCACCGTCAAGTGCGCATTCAGGCAGTCCGGGAAGTGTTTAACCAACTTCAGCTTGGACACATGCACTATCGGGAAAACGTTGTAATCCGTGCCCGCCGTAACCAGCTTGACTGCATGTTCCCGAACCAGTTCCGCTACTCGGAAAGGGCCATGCCTCATATGAGCTAACTTCCGCGCATAGCCCTCCTTGACCCGATCCAGATATAGCCATACCTGGGAACCTGGCTCTATACCGTTATCTCTGGCTCGGTCGTTGTTCTCATCGGCGCGGTCCTGGATTGCTTGTCGGGGGCGCTCGGTTACCTGTTCCCGCGCCAGTGAATAGTGACGTTGCACCCCATCCTCCAGCGACGGGCGTCTCTGTCCCGGTTTCTGGTGCACCCTATTGGTATGGCAGCTTCCAAGGTGGATCGAGGGTCCCATCAATAAGCTAAATAGAAAGGGGTGTCTCCCCTTACCCGATCGTACGCCGAATTAATGGCGAAATAAGGTCTCTCCGCGTATTCGTCCCAGTCGCACTGATCCGCCTCCACCACATACATCTTGAGAGCTCGGGTAAAAGTTTGAACCATCCTTTCGGCCTTGCCGTTCGCGTGCGGGCGGTACGCCATGGTCGCGCTCTGTTTTTGTCCCAGAATCTTGTTGAAGGCTCGGAATACGTCCGCCATAAATCCAGGCTCCCCATCGTGCCGGATGACCTCGCTCGCTCCGAAACGTTTAAAACACATTCATCGTAACTTTGAGCAACCTGCTGAGCGGTACGTGTGGAACTGGCCTTTGCTATGACCAGTCCGATAAACAAATCCGTCCAGATCAGCAGCTCTGTGTACCCATTTCGAGATTTAGGTAAGGATGTGATATGGTCCATCGCGATTACTTGAAAAGGATAGGTGGCCAGTATATTCCCAGGCGACCGCCCTCTAATGGTCGGCCGGCCCTTCCCTGTTTCACAATCCGGACAGCTTCCCACATAAGCTTGTACGCTGCGATAGAGGCCCCGTCAGTGAAAATGCGCCTTGATTTTATGATATGTCCGGCCAATTCCCTGATGTCCTCCTTCCAGACTCACGTGATAGTGATGGAGGATATCCGGTTGAAGGGTAGTAGGTACGACCAGCCGCGCGGATTTATCCCTCTCGATTTCGGGCTGGTCAGCATCTCGGTAGAAAAACAACAACCCGTTTTCATCCACTTCGTAGTCTGGGGCTAGTTTAAGCATTCTTTAGCTTGCTCGGCGCTCACATTATCCACTTCTCCTTTCAGGTATGCCTTGGGATCCACTATCCACTACTCTTCGTCCTGCGCTTGGAAAATCCGCTCTGCCCATACCTGTTGCACTATCCCCTTGCTCATTGATTCCGGAGATGGTGAGCCAGCGGCTGAAGAATGGTGCTTTTGCGACCGGGTGACGGCGTTCACCCGGGTTACCCCCTCCGTGTTGGCCGGATGGAAAAGTTCGGCTAGCCGATTGATCTCTGCCAGATCCGATAACAAGCCTGGATCGGAAACTGTTATACCGACTTGGTCACGCATGGCTAGCGTAGCCAAGTGATCTGGACTCTTATTTCAGTCCCGTTCGACATGTAACAATTCATGCTCTGGCCATTTCCGCAGGGCGGACATAACCCGATCGCTCAAAAGTCTCAGCCGGGGTGCCTTGCAATCTATTTCTCCCGTGATTTGCCGGATCACTAGATTAGAATCACCACATATGATGATCCGCCCCTGCTTCCAGCAAGCAGATCTAGGCAAAGTAAAAGTCCTCGGTACTCTGCTTCGTTAACGGTTATGTCGGGCGTGAAATCTGAAGCAGCAGTGACCACTTTCCACTCGGGCAACTTCCACAAAAAAGTACTATAGACAGGCCCCTACTCCCTTCTTTACACTTGCCGACCCGTCAAAACTCAGAACCATTAGTTCTTCCGTGGGTCCCACTGTTGGCGGTGGTAATATGGTGAATTGTCGCGGCTGTTTCCGAGGCGCTATGGCTATCAGCGCTTCCTCCACTTCTGCCCTTGGGGTGATGCTGGCCGTTAACGTGCCCAGTATCTCCTCTTCTCCTTTATACACTTGATTACTTCGAGAGACCCCTGAGACAGCTGAGCAGCCCATCTACCCAGCCGGCCGTCAATTCCATTTGCCGTTAGAAGCCATGACAGGGTTGACCGTCTAGATAGGTCGAGACACCAGCATGGTATAGCACACATCCAGGATCCGTAATAAGACCAAAACTTCTTTATCCACTAGCCCATAGTTAACTTCATTAGCCTTCAGAGTCCGGCTGGTAAACGTCACAGGACAATACACTCCGTCATGATCCTGCAAAAGGGCAGCCGAGATAGCCCACTTGTTAGCATAGCTGATGACCACAGGAACCTTATTAGCATCAAAATGCTTCAGGACTGGTGTGGTCGCCATCTTTGCTTTCAACATGCCAAAGGCTACCATCGCCCGGGTCATGTGATCATCCGGACCGGACGCACAGGAATTCGGCAGCCGGCTGCCTGTCTAGGTAGACAAGGGCGGCATCTCATTGGCAGAAATAGTTGACAAGGGCGGCATCTCATTGGCCGAAATAAGTGACCCGGGAGGCATATCATTGGCCGATATTGCAGGCTCGGCTCGTACTTCCCCTTGCCTATCCTGCTCTCCCATCTTGTGGTAATCCACCTCCCGTAATTCATACAAAACCGCAGCATAGACCGCGAAATCCTCAATGAACCGACTGTAGTAATTCAAGCTGCCCAAAAAAGATGGCATGGCCTTTAGAGACCGCGGGAAAGGCAGATTACTCAAGGACTCCAAATCCTTCTGGTTAGCTTCCAATCCGGCAATCGAAACCTGATGACCCAAATAGGTCACCTTAGTTTTCCCCCAGAAACTCTTAACCACACTAATCGAAAGATTCCACGTTCCACACGTAATCATCAACTTTTCCACTTTGTTACAATAAATCCCAAGAAGTAGCCGTCACAAGAATGTCATCAATGTAAGACCGCCGCCCCATAACTGAAGGTTTTGGGTCGGGGTCCGGGTCACGTTCGGCGAGCACGTCACCGACAAGAGTAGGATCTTAATCCGCCTTGATCTTGAAGTGTCCATACAACGCGTAATCTATCAGC
>MIQA02009432.1:0-10434 GCA_001887855.2 Sclerospora graminicola | reverse complement strand
AAGACACGAGTGCGAGTATGGACCTAAAGCACCGTGACCACTAGCAGTCACGGGATCCTCGTTGATGCCAATCTGAGGTGCGAAATAGGGACTTTGAATATCCCGGCCAAATATCTTGTCTATCTGAATGTCTTGCGTTGGCTTCAGCTCGAGTCAAGGTAACCGTAGATACATTGGACGGAATGTTTTGTGCTGGCACTGGCTTGAAAGCCCTGATGTCGAATTGTCGTATCGTTGTGAGCAACATCGAGGTGAGCGTAAATCTTTTGATAATTTGATTTCAGTTGGCTTTACTAAAGACAGGCCTGTGAGGAATACGAGGTTTAACTCAACGCAGCAGCATTGGGAGTTGCCACGTCAATGTCTCGAGACTGCAAACTTGAGTGCTCATCCAGTAGCGACATTAGCTGTAATATGGAGTAGATGGGACATTATTTGCTGCTGAAAGGGCTAGGTCGAGGAGGTTGGAAGGAGAATTACTCTAGAATTTTGGATTAAGCTGAAAATTTTGTAAATTTATTCTATGGTTTAGGGTTCTCAGTTGTTCGTCTTGCAATAGACATGGATACTCAAAACGTAGAGGTTTAGAGTCAGGGGGGGAATGAGAAATTATTTATAACTTGACATTGTTGTCGCAGATGCTGGCTTCAATCCAAAACATTCTTCTTTGGAAACAATTCAATCTGAGGTGATTCGTTTTTACTTGGTGAAATTCTTGCGAGTCTGCAGGCCGTATATCGCGCGCTCGCAAGACTTCGCATCGGAGCGTCGACGCCGAGGCGCAAGGTGTTCGAGTGCAAGTTCCAGGAACTCCTACACTGCATAAAGGAGAGCCGGTTTACGACACTACTTGCCGAGTTCCAGGAATATGTCGGCGGTATGAGCACGGATTCACTCCCATATTTCACGAGCCGCTGATTCGACAGGCACAAGAGTTGGAGCAACGCTGGACGCGAAGGTTGCGTCAGCTGCGTGAACGACTGCCAACACTGTCGTGTGCGTAATCTATCCGGGTACATGGGGAAGTGACTTGGAGCTACATGCGTCATCAACGTGGAGCTATACGAGAAATGTAGTCTAGTTTGTCAGTTACACATTAGCTAACTTCAAAATATGTAGGTGAAGATGTTGTTGGATGGTCAGACCAGAATCGACATAAGTGTTAAGAGTTCTACTGCAGCACCAAACGTCGATTCTACTTCAATCCTAGCCGAGATGAATAGGTGGTGAACGTGCTGGCCCCAAAAAAAGTGAAAGAATACTGCGGGCGCTGGCTGTACGTCGGTTCAGTATTCGTCTTTTCAAGCACGGATTTTTTCATTCAATTGACACGGTCGGATGTCGCCATGAACGCTTTGCTTTGGTTATGTGATTGTTTCTTGTACCAATCGAGCCGACTGCCGTGCCAGCAGGTTATTGCTGTGGCTGGATTGGGGTTGAAGTTGTGACTATCCACCAGCACAGAGATTACACCGGTGGAACATGATGCTTGGCCGCGAAGATCATACCTAAGCCGGGATATCGCAGCTTCTGTGCACCAAATTGTCTCGGTTGGCGTTCCAGTTATTCCAGACCCAGATCTCGTTGGGACGCGTCATCTCTCAAAGGATCCAGAGTTCAAGTACATCAAATTGCGAGAGCGCTCAAGGCCCACAGGGGCTCTTCCGGTTTTGAGAACACGACAGAAGCCACGTTGAGGTGGCGCCCCCACCCATGAATGAACGCTGTAGTGCGCCTTCTCAAAAAACGATCGTCAATTTGTTGATATCCATCGGCACAATCTCTTTTAGGGTGATCACTCGCTCAATACATGCTTCTAGTGAAATTGGGTACTATCCAAAAGTAGCATACTTTCGATGATGGTTTACGCGAATAACAGGCTCATAGTCAATCACCCCAAACTCCACCGTCCCTTCTACTGGAATTGCGATAAAAGTGACTCCGGAATGGGCTAACGGTCCGGTATGAAATACACCTGGCTGAGGCTGTTTTGATTGGCTTAAATTGCTGGTCAAGAGTGCGGACGAAGGAAGACAGTTGCCGGGGATGTTCGAGAGCACCCGCAAGTGGCGGACCAGTACAAGGACGTGGAAACAGGATAGACGAGGTGATCCGGATTCTCTGAGCCAGGTCAGCCAGAAGTCGACCAGCTGGATCAAGTGGGGCTGGATGGCCGTTGATGGTGGCCATAGGTGGCCAATGGGTGGATTGGTCAAGAGATGAATATATAAGGGGCTCCAGGATAGGTTATGTCCCTGTAGTAGCCGGATGGAACAGCAAAGATGGTTGAGCGGCCATGAGAAGGAATCGGAGTCGGCGGCCAGGTACCTTCCAGGTCGAGGTGGATGGCTATCCAGGCTTGTCATGCTTTTTGGTGTACAGTACACAAAAGAGCTGGTCACGCTAGTTCAGGTAAGGTACATAACCATCTAGATCAAGCTGGTCAAGTTATTTTGGGTAGGGTACACTAAAGGTTATATTGGATCTTGGGATAAAAATCAGTATACGTTTCACTTTCTAAGACAAAGTCGTCATTGGCTCACAGCAGAGGGTTAACAAGGTTTCCTCTAGTTGTTATTGGTTTGCCCGGGGAAGGTTGAAAGGAACCCATCAGAAGTCCCCTGAACGGGAGTCGCTGTGAAACTTATACTCAACTCAATGTCGCCCGTGTTTGGAACACGGTTTAGTTCCATTGGAAACTGTGGTGAAGTTTTGGCTTACTGTGGAATATTGTGGAATATTGTTTGGATTCCCTAATGACACATAAGATTGGAGTAACACTTTTATTGTCTGGGGTTAAGCAGGCCTATCGATTACTCTCGGTCCAGCCTTTGCGGTATACAAATTTCAAGTATAACGCCAGTCCGCTCCCCGGTGAAGATTTCCGCCCAAGAGCAACCCTAGTCCTAACCCTCGTCCACCTATTTTACCGGCTTTTAACTTTTCGCCCTAGAGTCCACCAGGAGAGCGTTACCGTCAGTGCTGACGGGTACACAAGGTGAGCTTTACATAACATGGATCATCCGAATCGTCACGGCCAAGGTAATGGAAGTGAGCGGTCCAGCCAGCTTGATGCTGGCTCGGACCAATACCTGGATGGACGGAGTACCCCCTCCGACAGTTAGTCATCTGCCCCCCCCCGTGGGTGTTCGCTCGGAGGAAATTTCTGAGAGCGGCAACACCACAATGGTGCGCGTGCCTGGATCTATTGGTGACCCTGGATATCGCCGCGCGTCCCTAGTAGGCGAAAGACCAAAAACCTGTCAAATTTGCTGAGGACGTTATGTCGGGTGCGTTGGGGGAAGGTATATGCTGCTGAAGATGGGAGGATGCGATGGTCGACTCGGATTGGGGGAGTATGAGGTCGACATTAAAAAAGAAGTTACTCCACTGGAGGCTCCTACTGGAACTGGTTAGGACTATGGTGCCGGTCACTATAGTGCTGGTCACTATGCCCCAGCTGGAGTCGGCTCGGAATATGGTGCAGGTCGCCATAGTCCAAGGAAGAATCATGGTTTTGACCATGATCCGAAGAAACAAGTACATGCAATGGATATTAAAGAAGAAAAAAGAAAGAAAAAAGAATTGACGGTTGGATATGACCTGAGTGGGAAGCTGGCCAGCTCAGGACCAGGTCACCACCCAGGTCACCTACCCCTAAAGAAGCTGGACGGGCAAGGACCAGGTCAGCTTCTCCACAAGGATAGACCACGTTTTGAAGAAGAAGAAGAAGAAGAAGAAAAGATGGACGGCCTATCGCAGAAGGTTACAGACACCGACCTGGAGCGTGTTTACCACCTTCGCGAGTTGGGCCAGTTTTTGCGAACGGATGGGGTCTAGAAGATAACCCGACCAAAAATCCTTGGTGGATTAAAGGGTCCCGTTTCTCCCACATCTTTTTCAGGCAGTCACGTGGCCCTTATTAGAAGAGTGTTCGATCAGCTTAAGCAAGCCAGCATCAACACCGGCGCTTTCGACGCGAACCAGTTATTCAACTTGGAGGCGGATAGGCTGAAGGAGGCATCCAGCGCGCTTCACGACCACCTGGTACCACTAGTGGGCTGCTCTCAACCACAGAAGATGGCGGCAACAGCTAAGGCGACCCCACCTTCACCGCCGGTAGCAGGCAGACCGGCCGAAATACATTCAGGTTCTTCGCATTACGAGTCTGCCCCTTCGGAATTACATTTGACGGACTCATCTGTGGGTATTACCCGTATGATGCTTGTCCCTTGGGGAGCAGCACGCATGGCAATTCCCACCAAGTTTGGGGGGTATGAAGATGCAGATGTGCCCGATCGAAAAGAAATCAGACAGCATAACGTGCAGACCCGGACGGCGACGGCGGATCCAGACCCAAGGGACGAAGACGGGGATTTGCGAATGAAGAAAGAACCTTAACCTGGCCACCGAGCTGGTCCCCAGGTCACCCCTCAAGTTGGCTCTCAGGCTTGGCCTCAAGTGCTGGACTACCTTCGGAATGTGTTTTCAGCTATGAAGAAAAGATTTTTGGAGGAACAACGTCGGTCCAGTGCCGGCCGCTACACTCCAGGACCGCAGGACCAGCCTGTCCACCGGGAGAGACATATGCCCGGACCAGCCCAATGCTATGCGAAGGAATCCATAGATGAAGACATGTAATCAGTACAGTCTAGACAGAGTGAGCCCCATGCTGACCCGCCTAGCCGCCGGCCGGGTCGCCGACCTGGACGGCCATCGAATAGGAAGCCGTCACCCAGTGATGTGGACATAGAGTCTGTCAAGTCGGTCAGATGCCACTATAATCCAGACGACCTGGATCTAGCCTTGATCAATGAAGCCGGCCGCCATCAACCAGGACGGCCCGCATCGTACGCATGGTAGCCCGAGAGTCGGATGCAACCAGTTCGGAAGAGGAATACCAGCGATCTGGAGGCGAATCGGAAGAGGAACAGTACCGGCATCTGTTCTCAGTGGAAGCCAGTCAGCAGTCCAGACCTGCATCTGGGTCGGGCCAGCAGAAAATTTCTCCTGATCGAGCTGACCAGGACTATCCCAGACGGAAGTGCACCGACTGTGGGTCCATCAAGCATGACTACAGAAGATGCTGGAAGCGGCTGACCTGCGAGAAGTGCGAGAGGAAAGGACATTCAGCTGAGCACTGCCTGTTCACCTGAAAGACTTGCGGAGAGGTGCACGAGGCTGGACTCTGTCCCCTCGAGGAGTTCTACAACCAGATGACGAAATGGTATGTCCCGACCAAACATGCTAGAGTGTTGCCGCCCGGGGTGGAAAAGATGTTAAACTAGATCGCTCGCCAGGTTGGAATCTGGTTCGAGCCGAGCGGTCTAGTGTTAGTATCTAGTGTTAGTATCTATGCATATGTCGGTTAGGAGGATAATCAAGAAGCAAGCAAAGCGTAACCGACAATACATGTAAGTTTGACGATTACGGCATCCGATCCCCGGGCAGCAGGGCTGACCCTTACCTGGTGACCAGTATACGGACGGACAAATTTTCTCCGTCTGAAGTGGAAATGGAGTTGAATTTATTACCCGGTGAATCACGAGGCTACTGGAAATACCATTCGCATCAAAAGTGGTTCAAGCAAGCCAAGGCGGATGGTAAATTTAATAACCAGAAGGCCACCATGCTGTTTGACTCTGGCGCAGAAGTGTCCATCGTTGACACCACCTTTGCTCCTAAGGTTGGGTGTGAAATAGATGAGACGAAGCGGCAAGAGTGCATCGGCATTGGAGAAAGTTCACACATGACCCAGGGAAGGACAAGAGTTAAGATTACGTTGGCTGGGTCTTTGGTATACTATTTTACTGCCTGGCTAAGGAGGCTAGCCGGTCAGGACGGAATTCTGGGGATGGAGTTTATGGTCCCAGCCGGCATACGGCTGGATTTATCGCATGGGACACTGACATTGCCTGACGAGGTACATATCCAGCTGGCTGGCCGGCCGTCTCCATATGGTGCCCACGTCCAATTTCTTAAGTTGGGCCAGTTTCTAACTGTGCGAGTGGGACGGACAATGGAAGTGACTGTGCGGCCACACGACCTGCGTTATAAGTTATGGCTAACTAGGGGCGAGTATTGGGTGCCCTCGTTCGTTAAAGGGGAAGGTCACTTCGATTACATAAGCGTGACAAACATCTCAAAGCAACCCCTCACCTTGCATGAGGATGTCATCATTGGAATGCGGCTTGCCGAAGACAAAGTGCCCGCCGGCTAGGTTACGACACTTTTGCCTTATGACGCTATATCGAGTGGTAAAACCTGGCCAACCAGGCAACTACGAATCTAGTCCATGAGGAGGAGTCTGTGGAGGAAGACCGGACACCTATGGTGGTCAAACCAGAGTACCGGACGCCGTTTCTTTAATTAAAGCGGAGCCGGCCAACGTCGGGCCAGGTTGAACGTGCTGGCCGAGACCCTGCCCCAGTAGCCGAACTGGTCCTGTTCAAACCGTCTAAGACAAGTGAGCAAGTGGCTCAGGAAGTGAGGCAGGTCGGGGTCACATGTTCGTCCACCTCTGATACCGGCTTGCCCTGCGGGCAGGATGACGCTGGATCGACTAATCCTGACTCGGATTCGGAAATAGCCGAAGGTGACCAGGACGGAAGGTCACCTGGTCAGGATTCGGAATAACCCGAAGGCGGCCAGGACGGAAGACCACCTGACCAGGATTCGGAATTAAACGAAGCCGACAAGGATGGGGGGCCACCGGACATGGATTCGGAATTAACCGAAGCTGACCAGGATGAGAGACTAGGTCAACCCTAGTGTAGCTGGACGGAACCCCTCTCGGATGATACACCCGGAAGGTCGGAGACGAATGAGGCAGGTGGTTTGGCGGAGACCCCTTCGGTACAAGACAAAATTTCTGTTGGGACCGAGACTAAAGCCGACCAGGCCTGCATTCACGAAGGGGGTGACCTATGTGTCGAAGGCATGGAAGATCAGATGGCAGTGTTACCTGAGGTGACTCCGTTCCCGCCAGTAGATACTATGGAAGATCTACAGGTTGGCGACCCAGACGTGAGCACTCCAGAGGAGATCAGCAGGCTAAATGATATCATATGGAAAAGGAGACACCTGCTGATTGGACCGACCAGGTAATGCACTGCGACATCGATGTGGGTAACGCAAAGCCTGTAGCGCAAAGGTGCCGAACGGTCGCTCCCAGTATCGCGAAAAGCTGTCAGAACTCATTAAAGAACTGCTGGCCACCAAGATCATCCAGCCGTCCACCTCGCCATGGGCGTCGACCATCGTAATCATTGTAAAGAAGAACGGGTTACCCATAAGGTTGTGCATTGATTACTGATTGGTAAACCGGCTAACTAAACTGATGGTTTACCCGATGCCGCTAATTAATGACTTGATGGAGGATCTGGACAAAGTTTTATGGTATTGCTCGTTGGTCATGGCTAGTAAATTCTGGGTAGTCTCTATGACTGACCGTGCGCGAGAAATGTCGGCGTTTGTTACGCCCTTCGGGTTGTTCGAGTGGAACGGGATGCCGTTTGGCCTAAACTAAACGATTCCCCGCAGATTTACCAGCGGCTAATAGATAACGCTTTGTATGGGCATTTCAGGATCAAGGCAGGCCAAGATCCCGCCCTGGTCGGTGACGTGTTTACCGAAGTTGCCCCTGGCTCTGACCAAAACCCTTCGGTTTTGGGGCGGCAGACCTACATCGATGGCATTCTTGTAACGGCTACTTCCTGGGATTTGTTATGTTAAAAAGTGGGGCAATTGATGATTGCGTGTGAATCTCTTGATTAGTGTAGTGAAAAAGTCTGGGAAAAGACCAAGGTGGCCTATTTGGGTCACCAGGCTTCGATTGCTGGGCTGGAAGCCAATCCAAAAGATTTGGGGTCTTTGACTAATCTACCTTTCCCTCGGGCATTGAAGGCCATACAATCCTTTTTGGGCAGCTTGAACTATTACAGTCGTTTCATTGAGGACTTCGCAGTCTATGCCGCTGTGTTGTACGAGTTACGGGAGGTGAATAACCACAAGATGCGAGAGCAGGTTCGGCAAGGGGAAATGCTGACCGGGTCAGCTTTATCAACCAATGAAAAGCTGGCCACGTCAACTATATCAGTCAATGAGAAAATGGCCTCGTCAACTATTTCGGCCAATGAGAAGGTGGACTCGTCTGCCAAAGCAGGCAGCCAGCTCCCCAACTCCAATGCGGCCCGGCCAGACGACCCCATGATCAGGGCAATGGTGGACTTCGGCATGCTGAAAGCAAAGATGGCGACCACACCGGTTCTGAAGCACTTTGATGTTGATAGTATGCTAACAAGTGGACTATCTCGGCTGCCCTAGTGCAGGATCATGATGGCGTATGTTGCCCTGTGATGTTTACCAGCCGGACTCTGAATACCAATGAAGTGAACTACGGGCTGGTGGACAAAGAAGTTTTGGTCTTGCTACCGATTCTGGATCTACGTTATACGATGTTGGTATCCTTGTCTATTAAGGTGTTATCCAGGCGGTCAACCCTGTCATGGCTTCTTACAGCGAGTGGAATCGATGGTCGGCTGGGTAGATGGACTGCAATGTTGTCCCAGGGGTCACTAGAGGTAATCAAGTGCACTAAAGGAGAGGAAGAGATACTGGCACATTAGCGGCCAGCATCACTCCAAGGGCAGAAGCGGAAGAAGCGCTGATAGCGATAGCTCCCCGAAATGAAAGTCCATCACACTCCCGCCACAGACAGTTGGTACAGCAGAAGATCTGATGGTTCTGAGCCTCGACGGGTCAGCTAGCGTCAAGAAGGAAATGGGTGCCTTCAGTGCCATCTTGTGGAAGATGCCCGAGTGGAAAGTGGTGGCCGCTGCCTCTGACTTTACGCCTGGTATAACAGTGAATGAGGCGGAATACCGAGGACTGATGCTTTGGTTAAATTTGCTGGCCGACCAGACACAGGGGCGGATCATTATATGCGGAGACTCCAATCTAGTAATCAGACAAATCACTGGGGAGATAGACTGCAAGGCTCCCTGACTAAGATTGCTGAATGATCGGGTTATGTCAGCCCTTAAGAAATGGCCAGAGCATGAAATGCTACATGTTAAAAGAGAATGGAACAATAGTGCAGATCATCTGGCCACGTTGGCCATGCGAGACCAGGTCGGCCTCACAGTTTCGGATCCAGTTATGGTGGGTAAATTGGCGAAAATTAACAGGTTACCAGAGGTAATCGGACCGACCAAGGGTAAAATCCACCTGTCCAAATCCAACCAGTCTGGAGAAGGAAGGTTCGATGACCAGGTCTGTGAAACAGATACTTAGACCTGAATGGAACAGGAGCCAATATATGGCGACAGGAGGTTCCTCTTGAGGCACCTTCAGCTGATCTGGTCAGTAACCGGCCCGAGTTATTAACCGATGTGGAAAGCAGGAAGGCATTTTTTTTTTCGAAATTCTCGATTAAGGCTCCCAGAAACTACTGCATGCTGTTAATTGGCGGAATAGACAGCGCTTCCATTGCTAATTGGCGGGGGTTTTGGAGCGAGCCGATTGACGCTCTAGACTGTGAGATATGACGATCAAAAGTTGGGGTTCCCAAGCCTCCACATTTTAAAAATGACGCAGCGCCACTCATAACCCTCACAAAAGCGCAAGAACTTGACCACAGACGAGCGCAGAGCCGTACTTGCCCATGTGTATGCGGCGGTCACGAAACTTTGCCTTCCAAGGGGCTTGTGCCTGCTTTACCGGCAAGTTTGACTGTTCCGAGCGATCGCCCTTCCGATTTTGGAAATGCGCGAGCGAGGAAATCCAAGCGGGCTCTACACACGACGGGGAGTGTGGGAGACGTGACTGACCGCGCTTGAACGACAAGTTAGCAGCGAATTTCGCCACGACCATCGTACTTTTGCCTCCATGCACGAACCAACGTTCGCACTTTAGCGGAGCTTGTGGGTATAATTAAGTCAAGTCTACATCGATATTCTGCCCTATATTTTGGGACATGCTTATCTGTCGACTGCGCCTTATATTTTGGGACGGAGGAAGTAGCACTTTTATGATCTGTTCTTATAGATATAGACCAGTTATATGCTTTGTTCTTTGGTCTCAAGTCAAATACCAACTAATTGCGAAATAACTCGATCTAAATCATTTAGACCAATCAAGTTCGAATTTAATGTGTCCTACTCGAATTTTCATAGTTTCATATCAAATATCCACTTTCATTCATATATCCAATTAGATTCGAGTTTAACCCCTCTTCCGTATTGGCAATCACCGGTCATATTGCTGACCTTAGAATAGAATATATGTGGTGTAGTCGCTCTCAGAAATTCCTTCTGAGATGCGAACACCCACGGGGGGCCCAGATGACTGACTGTCGGAGGGGGTACTCCGTCCATCCAGGTCTTGATCCGAGTCAGCATCCAGCCGGCTGGATCGGTCACTCCCATCACCTTG